>NW_022259448.1:11549-24645 GCF_009602425.1 Actinia tenebrosa | reverse complement strand
TTACGTCATAATGAAAAGGCCGCTTTAAACTAATTTATCATTTTTGAAACCTTTAATCCTTTCCTGACATTGTGTGAAAAGCGCTTGCAGATCGAGTTATTCAAGACGAAGTTGTAGCCGTTTCAATGCGGCTAGGTGTGCCAGACTAAAACTACCCTGAGCCTCCTTAAGTAGGAATTAGAAGTGCTTCTTCGAATAGTTCTTTGGGCAAGTTTTCTCTAGACGCGCATTTAGTGTTAATGCTTTTGCAAGTGTTTTAATAACTAAAACCTGGATCGATTTTCTTCACAGGGACTCTAAATCCAGACCGTCTGCAGATGACTTGTTTCATTTCAGCTTTGTCTTTAACTCTTCTGTATCGACCTGTTTATAGCTAATGGAGTAATTCACCAAAATATCACAAACAAAATTTTGTTGGCTTATAACCAGAAGACTTGACGCGATAGAATATGTATCTTTCATTATCCAAAATTGTTGAGAAATGCTGCGATATACTCAAGACGTTGCTTGGCGATCCGCGGGACAAGTGAACGATATTCCGGCATCGGTGTTTGATCCAAGGATTTGAAAATTTTCAAAAATTTGTAAACAATTTGAAAAGTTTTCGTCTGGCAGAGTAAAATAAGTCCATTATTGTGATACTGGAAGACACCAAAGCTGATGACCAATTAATGAATGTGAATCTATGAATTTGAATGCGACGTAAAATTAAATTAGACTGGCACAGACAACAACCGTATTGATTGGTAGAACCAACGGTTGCTGTCACTTCAACCAACATGCATTCTGGTTGTAAATAATCAAGTTATAAAATAGAAGAAATGAAGATGTTGGTGGAAGGTTTTCAAGAGAATTATTCTAAATGATGATATGAATACAGTAATATACTACTGGTAGGAGAGACATTCTACGTTATATGAAGATAAGGAATATATGGTTAGTCGTACATGGATATGGACTCGGGATTCCTGTGTCGGTGAGTAAGGAATCAACATGCCAAGCTGGGTCTAGCCTTGTTTTTATTGCGTTCTGGTTTAGCAGCAACTGGCCTTTTGCAATCAATAGTCACGTGACTGTAATGGATGGCAAAAAGTCTGCTAGATTTTCCAAAGAATTTATAGCTCAATTACTATAGCTATAGATATTTAGGATTTTATAGTTTGTTTGCCATCCAACAGAGCCTTACCCAATGACCTGTGAGCTGAATTTATATATTGTTAGAAAGGTGATATATCAGCACGTGACTGTAAGCTGCAGATGGCCTGTTGTCCTTTATTGCACTTGTTAGAGATGAGCTGAAGTTTGTGTACCATTGGTTTGACACATCTCGGATGTTACAGCGCACAGTGATACACACCTAATTCAAAAAACGTCATCTCCAAAGGCAATAGACGATAGGTCATTCCGACATGGAAATGGTTTCGTTGAATACAAAGAACGTCGAATCAGTCTCAACACTAAGGTCCATGTTCCTGACAAGAATAAGAAGCAGAAACACAAGTCATTCCAGATATTCTTGGATCTTGGAATGACATATATCCTATCGCTTTTCGCCTATCTCCTATTATTTTGAATTAGGTGTATACAAACTACAGCTCAGAGATTCGACTGCTATTACTTTTCATGATATATGCCAGTATACACCTAATTGAAAAAATGTAGTCAGGTTTGAGAAGGTCATATCATCGAAGCTAAGACCGAAAAGGATTTTGGGTACTCCGAAATGTGTATTATATTTGCATATAGACATGTAAAAATGCACAGTAGAGCAAAGTCGGTCGACCTAGATTAACGACATGCCAAAGCCATGATGCATAAAATGTGCACAGGAAGGGAAAACAGCAATACGCATGAATTAGCATAATTGTTTGTCTTCCCATGCTCCCCTTCGGTCTTAGCTTTGATGATATAAACTTTTATTGAACCCGACAACTTTTTTTCAATTAGGTGTATTGGATGACAATACTGAAAAATCAAGCATATCTAGGATGCTGTGCTGTTCAGTAGCTTTATATTGAATTTTTTTTTTGACTTCCTTTTACTGACTATGTTATTTGTATTTGCATACTATGAGCAATAACACTTTTGATTTTTGTTTGTATATATGTGTTGCTAGTTGCCCTTCACCTGGCATATTTTATCATCCAGACAAAAAATGTTGGCTTCTGTTACAAATCCTTAAATGGTCATTTTAAAGTGTATATCAAGGGGAAAAATTTTTTTTTTGAAATTACTTATATATGAACAATGTAGTAGTATGGTTGCAGTATTTTTGTATGTGGAATTTTCTCTACGGAGATATAAACATTTGAAAATACAAATGAGATGATGTGCTGTTTTGATGAAATGTTTTGGAAAGTACTGCTATTTTTAGCAAATCATCCTTATAACTGAAATATATGGTTTTGTACACTTTTAGGTTATTTCACTTCAGAACACTTCATAAATTACACTCATTTGCATTTTGATATTTCAAATGTTTATATCTTTGAAAAATACTGCAACCATACTACTACAATGTTCACATAAAAGTGATTTTGAATTTTTTTCCCATTGATATAAAGACGGTCATGTTCAAGGTGTGTCTGTTCAGGGTGTGTCTGTGTGTCTGTCCTGGGGTGCGCAATTATCCTCTCCCCCTCCTTTTTTTGATTTCTTTGAACGTTTTCCAATCTAATCCATAACCTAATCCTGTTATCTTTTGAACCTAAAAGCATAATTGCTTTAAACCATGACTGTTAAACATAAGTTGAATAATTTGCCATCTAAATAAGGGTGACTAGCAGTCTATAATTATTGTGAACTACTTGCTTTTTACGTTAAGACAGTTACGAACTTTGTTATAGTTTACCTACATTTTGTATTTGATTTTTTTGTATGTTTCTTTTGTAATTTTCGTTTTATATTCGACAAAAACTCGTTGCCTAGAACTGTCACTAACAAGGGCGGCACTTTCGTGCAGTTTATTAACATTAATATACCTTTTTACTGATACGGCGGCCATCTTGAATTCTATTGTTTTCTAAGAGATTATGGGATGTCGAGGGAGTAAATATTGGAAAATCTATGAACAGCACAGCTGTCAGGGTGTCTTTATATAGCTTTACGTTATCCAATGTGAAACACATCTTAAAGCTAATTGAAGTTGCTGGTAGTTGGAGCGATATTTAAAACACCAAAGCGTAAAATGATTTGAAAACGTAACTTCGCCACTGTTCTTTAAATATTTCTACGTTTGGGCATCCCATAACTTAAGATGGCTGCGAATCGGTAAAAAGATCTATAATAGTAGATTTCTTATAGCTGTCGCCATAACAACAGTTCAGTTGACTTTGGGCCACGTTCGAATGATTAAAATTCAGCATGATACCGAGGCTCCTTGGAATAAGGTTTTGAAAACTGTATATTACATTATAACATTGTTGATTTAGTGAATTAACTAAGTTGTCTACCAAATTTGCCTTATTGTTAGGAGCATCGTATATTATTTTATTCCTACTCGTAAATGTATTTGCAGACACGTGTTTGTACCGTACATCAAGTACCATAAACTAAAGCCTCGCAATCAAGTCTGGATTTTAAGATATAGAATGTATCCTATTTCGATTTGTAACAAATCTTAGCAGAATCCTCAATGCTGGTGTCACATTAAAACCTTAGACATATCTAAGATATCTCTATCCATAGTTATCACAAAATTCCTCTCATTACTTGAATCTAAAGCCACCAAAGTGCAATGTGCGTTCAATGTTATATCTAAGTGTTAGAAAACCACATATGAAACTATCATATGTTTCTCTTTAAAACTAAATAGCTATTCCAAGATTAGTCAAACGCGTTCCTTATGAGTGGAAAACGTCACTAGCGTGACCTGCAAATGGCTTCCTCTCTGTAACAATCATAAACCATGAAAAGGCACGTCAGCCAAACACGGAGCTTCATGTGGAAGCCATTCAAAAGTCGTGTTACCGTACGTTCACCACTTATAAGGAATCTGCATTGATATTTTTTCTCAAAGGTTTAATGATGTTAAATTATCTCCATGGTAAAAGTGATAAATAATTTAGAATTCTAAGTATAAAGACATTATTTAAATCAACCATTGATTAATAGGGTGTAAAACAAGGAATATTTTTGTAAATAATTTTTTTCGAGTTCATTATGTGAATATCAAATATTGTAGATATATCATTATCTAAATGTAGATATTTTGGCTTTTCTAATTAAAAGTTCAAAAAATCAAGCTTGTTGAATAAAGCAATAAGGAAATTGATCGATAGATGTGTCTTTTACTTGACTGTTGCTGTCGTTTTATTGTTGATGATGTTGTTTCTGCTCAGTGTTGCCGTTGTTGTTTTTGCTGGTAATGGTTGGTGCTCCTTTTGTTGCTGCGGATGTTATTCCTGATGTCGTTGAGGTTGTCGATGTCGTTTCTGCTGATGCTGCTACTTGTGGTGGTGAAAGTCAGCTGGCATGGACTTCTTGCTGTTACTCTGTTGCTGAAGTTGCTACTGATTTTGTTGTGATTGTTGTTGCTGGTGGTGATGATAATAATGATGATGATGATAAAATAATAATAGTAATAACTTTATTTAACGTGGAAACATACTCTTAGCTTAACACTAGTTTACAGGTAGTCCACCTAAGACTGAATATAAAACTACAGTAAAATATTAAAATATACAATTCATAAATAATAAATATATCCAATAAAATACTATTTAAAATAATATATTAACACAAACGCGTACCCCAATTCCTGAATATATATCCCCAACTAACCTAATTCTAATCCCTGTCCTAGCCCTAATCCTAATCCACTCCCACAAAAACAAAAATAAAAGATGTTGACTTATGCTGTTGCAACTGTTGTTGTTGATTCTTTCGTTGCAGCTGTCGTAAAATTGCTGCTTTTATAGTTTTTGCTTTTGGTGTTGGTTGTAGCGTGCACGTGTTTTTTTTTTTTTGTTTTTTTTTTTTACAGGTTTAAAACCCCCATTCAAGCATTTCTGCTCTCATGATTACGCAACAAAACACATGATGACCAAAATGGTTGACATAGCAGAGACTAATGACAAACCTTTCGTTAAATTCAATCAAAATGGCGCGCTAACAGCAACCAGCGATTGAGAAGCCATGCTGAACACTCCAGGCAGCCAGGGGCTTCGCTGAATCTGGTACTCAGGAGCTCGCCAGCTGGTCCTTTATTTTGAAAGCTCTTCATAAATTTATCCGGATCGGCTTGTGGATCAGTTGATCTTTTAGTTTGTGCAGCTCACAGTATCAGATATGCGCCTAAAATTTTATTGGCAAAAGGTGAGACTCAGTTGTTTGATCATTGTAGAAAGAGGTTATTTGCGAGAACGGACCGGAGAACCGAAGAATTTTACAAAACCTCCTGAGGAAAGAAATCAGCAAGACTATATCTAGTGTATAACGTAACAAATAAACTACTTTATATATATATATGCCTGCACGTATTTCTCATATATACTATAAATTGACTTCTTTTGTATGACCCACGTGCCATACTTTTCGCTTCGTCGTTATATGGTATCAAATTAATTGAAGGGGCTGTCTGAATACACTGTAGTTTCATCTGCATTAAGCAGTCAACCGGCAAAACACACAGAGATGCGCAGCCCCCTCCCCCCCCCCCCCCCCCCCTCAATACGTAATAAATGACCAAAATTATGGTCAAGACTGAAGCACACTATTTCGTTCTTGATTTCTGAACAATAGAATAACTTAATATTCAGGAGTTTTCTCTTAAAAAATAGGGTTTCGAAAGCTGCTTCGAAAATCAAGTCCGGTACTAAGGCACCTCCCATGAAAACTACCCATGAGGCAATGCGTACCGTGTGTGTAAATATAACATGGGAAACACCGCTGAATCCTTTCCTCTCATCTTCACTTCGAGCAAGTGAACATATCACTGTTAAAAAATACCAAAAAATCGCACTCAAACACCAACAGAACCCCTCAAAGGCATTGTTCTTACTAGATGAAAGCCATCACTAGCCTATCCTGGTTTTTACATCCGCATTGATAGCAAATTCGGTGAATTTTTAGAAGTTTCTTTTGGCATTGTGCGGGTGTGTGTTTGTCAGTCAAAGTATTTGCCTTTGCCAAGACATGATAGACTTTTTGAGTATTGACTATTTACTTTCGTAACTACGCTTCAAGGCTAGAATGTAAGCCCATTTATTAGCCATGGTTTCTAAAATTGGAGTTATATTCTGCATGACGTGAACTGGAGCTTTGAATATAGCTGCGGATCTTTATATACGATGGATAGAATGAAAGGCACAGAGACAGAAGAGCCGCCTCACGTTCTAGTTTGTAGTAAGGTAAGTAAAAGCTTTAAGCTTAGATTCCTTCCTGTTCAGTGATTGGGGAATTTAGCCTTATGTCGAACTAATTTATTCCTTATTCGAAGTCTAGGTATTTGAGATTGTTATTTTTTCCTTCGTCTCAGCACTCAACTTGCGCTTTTTCTCTTGTGGTTTCCTGAACAAAAGCCCAAAAGCGCCGCTCTCATAAAACTCAGTTCGCCTTATTTGAGAGTATGCCAGCTGAATGAAACGTTTGATAGAACAAATTGCCATCTTTATTTTCTCTAGAAGCTAGGCCAGGGATTTGTCTTGTATTGATTGCTTACAGAACAAGATATTAGCTGGAGTAGACGATAAAAATCCTTATCTTGTATACAACATCTTTCTTCCTTGTGCATTGCGAAATGACTAGGTACTTGCACAATCGAAACGAAAAAATGACGAGATTGAAAATCGTACTTGAATATATTAATAATTGTCATGCTTGCTTTTATTTGTCTTCATCTTCGAACTTTATCTTTTTTTTAAATTAGGATGACTTAAATCTATCCCTTCCAGCCAAATTTTCATGAATTTGAAATGCCAACATCATCTTAGTATCGTTTACCATGTGGTTCATAAAGTGTAAACCAAAAATTTATGGAAACAACTAATTTTTACCATATTATTAATACTAGAATCACTGTCATAGGACTTCTGGTTGTCATCAAATTTAGTTTTTTTATTGCATCTATTGTTAATGAAAACCATACCTATATAGATTTCATGTTGTTCAAATTAACTACATTAACTTTATCCAACATTTCGTACATAAATAACGTGAGCTTGTATATATTAAAGCTGCTAACGAGAAGATGTATAATATTCTTCAGCGGACTAACTCCGTGTATTATACGATTTTAAGACTTAAGTTCCTAAATTAAGATCAAGATTTATGTCCAGATATAAGAGATGTTTGGGTATTTTGTGAGTTACAGCATTTACTATTTGTATTACTTCATTTTCGACTTCATGGAGTAGTAGTAGATTGGGACATGGATGTTAAAGCACTTGCTGTCTGTTAAAGCACTTGCTGTCTGTTTTAACCAGTTTATATATGTCAATCATTTATGACATATTGCGCAAAGGATTAAAATTAGAGCTAATACTCCCAGTTCTTGAAGACTCATCTTATTTTTACAACAGTATCCCTGAAAACAAATTCAAATTGTCACATTCAAAAGGATCTAAGTCAACAAATAAATATTCAATATTCAATTTGCAGTTTGTTTTAATTTGTAAACAAGGAGTTAAATTTGTTGCACTAGGGATCATGTTCAAAATACCATGTCGTTGACCTTTAAAATTTATCTCAAGTTATCAGTCACTTTGAGTTATGGATTCATGATTACAGCCCTGTACATCTGATAAGACTAATGGCATGCTCTGTCCTGTATTGTGCCACTAGCACTAGTCCTCTTATGTTTAGTATAATAAGCTGGCTAGCTGTAGTCGGTGTTGTTAACTTGTTTTTATGTTATTTATTGCTCTGCTTTTTATTTCAAAAACATATTTTAAATAAATTTTCTGCAACTGATTAAAATGTGGAACATATTTTTTGAATAGTTAATTTCTATAATGTCCATTTTCTGCCTAGTTTTTTTTTTTGTTTGATTATTTTTACATCATATAGTTTTTATTCTTATATATTTTTCAACTTTTATAGTTTTTACTTTTCATTTTTGAGGGCCATAAGTTTTAATATTAAAGATTTCAATAAAATAAATAATAAATAAATTAGGATACAGTGAAAGAATACAGTAGTTGTTAGACTACGTGTATATGGTAGGGCACAGGGCATCGTACTCATTTTTTCATTTCTCATTTTGTCCTTCCCATTTCATTACATATTTTAACTATATAGAGCAGCAGTTCCATTAGCAAACCTTATCCATAAGCACCAGACCATACAGGCACTAAAGCTCTTTAATTTCAATCATTCATATCAGGATTTTCATTTAGTTTTGCAGTATTAGGACAAAATCGTGAACTAGCCAGAGAGTCCTGGCAGGGTTGAAATAATAGGAGAAGATCATTGTAGTTTAAGCCGGAGAATTTTGCTAAGCTACCAGAGCATTCTCTGACCCTTAATGAAAACCCTTGTATATATATTGCCGTTTAGCTGAGAGGTATGTTATTATTATTGGATAATATGTTAATGCAAACATTATTTGAATTTTCCAATTCCTTCCCAAATATTTTTTTTTTCCTTATTATTTATGTTTAGGGGCACAGTTTATTTTCCAGAAGCTTTATACTCTTTTTTTTCTCATTGCTTTTTTTTTTTTTCTCCATTTTTCATTGTTATTTCTGGGAATTGACCTACCTGTTTAGTAATGAAAATCAATTTGAATCTTATATTTATTTACTAGTGCTTAACCCATTAATCTTATGTTTTTCAACTTAGATGGAAAAGATTATTCACATGATGCAAGATGAAAAGATAGGAGTCCCTATCAGGACTGTAAAGAGTTTCATGTCTAAGATTCCTAGTGTTTTGACAGGTAAAGAATATCTAGACAATTAGTCAAACTCTTATACTTCAAATGCCTACCAATTTGAATGACTGTTGTTCTGAACACACTAGCCTCTCTTACA
This sequence comes from Actinia tenebrosa, assembly GCF_009602425.1. The sequence goes on along the minus strand of NW_022259448.1, from coordinate 15,673 downwards.
ATGTGAAAATGCTTTTGTGTTTCCACGTGAACATGAGGCTAGTCACTCCAGAACAATAGTTATTCAAATTGGACGTCGTATTTGCATTCTCTAATTGGTGAATAATCTGGAACATCAGTCAACCATGTACTGTATACTTACACCTATTACAAAACATTTGTCAATGTCAATGTTCTGAATTCTGAAATCTGAGACACTTTGCCAGCACAGGTCATTTAGATATTGACTTCTAACTAGAACTACACAATCAACTGGGCTTTAACACATTATTAGTAAACATCCTTTGTGGTTCTTTTACATCTCTTTGTTGTAGGGTGAGGTAGTGTGGAGAGATGGGACCACCATTTTATGTGGTCATCTGAGCTACTTGAAGGTCTAACCATTTGTAGTTGTTATTAACACCTTCTTCTCAGTTCATTTAAGACCCTGAGTGTTGGTCCGGCCTTTACTCGAACCACGACCTCCCGCACAAAAGTCCAATGCTCAGCCAACTAAGCCAGTCGGGTGGGAGTAAATTAGTTTATGTGAATTTACTTTCATAATTTTTTATATCAAAAAAATGGATCAAAAAACCATTGATAATCTGTGAATTTATATTTAAAGGATCAGAACTTATTGACTGGATGGTTGAGCACTTGGCAATAGAAGATAGAGGTAAGTTAAAGAGATTTACTCCTTATTGTTTCCAGTAGTTTTTTTGAAATATTTATTATTATATCTGCATTCTGCAAAAAAATATCTTGAGACCTGGACAACCCAGGAAGCCCAATTCCATTAGGAAGTAACTCTTCTCCTTTAACCTCCCTCTCCCAAACAACATTGATAATGGGCTGTGGAGGGAGGTTAAGTATGAGGGTCTGATCATTATTTTACTTGCCCATCGGCCCATTGTAATTATAACATAACATAAAACCTATGATCTGCATTTTTTGTAACCATACATGTATATATACTTATAAGCATAAGATTTGATTGTTGCTACCAAATGAAAAACATTGTACCTTGTTAACAAAAATTAAGAGGTAAAGCAAAGTTTTTGATAATAATTTTTAATTGATTAATTTTAATTTTTAAACTTTACTTTACTTAGTTTGTTTGCTTGAAATTCAACTACTTTCAATGAAAGCCAACATTTCCCCCCCCCCCCCCTAAACTAAGCAATAAATAATAAATTGTTTACATCTGACATCATTAGGGTAATACTGTATGTGCATTAGTGTAGTGCTCATACTATTTTTGACTCTCATATTTGTTTCTCAGGTGAAGGTGTTCATTTGGCTTCCTTGTTAGCTGCATATGGTTACATATTCTCCATTACGGACCATCATTTAATGGTCAAAGATGATGGATCATACTACAGATTTCAGGTAGATGCAAATATCATTTCTATAATTTTATGATTTATATGAATTGAATTTACCAAATTTGTACACCTTACAGTGCCTGTGCTACATGTATGTAGTTTCCATAAACTAGAGGTTCGTCTTCAGTCAGACAATTTTCACTGAGTTGATGTTTATTTATCACATGTGAATTAATCATGCAATTGAACAATAGTACATGATATCCCCTAAATCCGCATGAATTCCTTGCTATTAAGTATTAGCTTGGTGTAACTTCAGTGGGTCTTCTCCGATAAAACTAATGAATAAACATGGACTCAAAATGTCCACAACTGTGTGTTGTGTGACCTTGAGGTCAGTAAAAGAACTGGCACGCCTATGCATGTGATGATCACGCAACCGGAAGTAGGGCACTACAATGTATGTCTGCTGCTGTTGTGCTACAGTATATCTGCTGTTGTTGTGCTGTGCTATGTCTGCTATGCTATGATGTGCTATCTATGATGTGCTGTGCTATAATGTGCTGTGCTGTGCTGTGCTGTACTAGGTTGTGCTGTGCTTTGTCTGCTGTGCTATGATTTGCTATCTATGATGTGCTGTGCTATAATGTGCTGTGCTATAATGTGCTGTGCTATAATGTGCTGTGCTGTACTAGGTTGTGCTGTGCTTTGTCTGCTGTGCTATGATTTGCTATCTATGATGTGCTGTGCTATAATGTGCTGTGCTGTGCTGTACTAGGTTGTGCTGTGCTAAGCTATGTTTTTAAAATAATAGGAGAGGATTATGAACTGCTGGAGAGTCATGGGGACCATGTGAACATTTTACAAATTACTAAGCTATTAATGGAGAATTTTGCTTAGTTACTAGAGCATTCTCTGATCCCTGATCCTTAATGAAAACCCTAAAACAATAATTACTATTAATTTTGCAAGTTATTATTGTTTATTTATTTTTATATTTTTTTCTTTATCAGACTCCTTATTTTTGGTTATCAAATAATTGGGAACCAGAAAACATAGACTATGGTGAGTATAGAAGTTAGTCTTGTGTAAAGAAACTACATCAAAGACCATATCATAGTGCCAACTTTAGCAGATGGTAATCTACTTTGTAGAACTCCTTACTTTTTTTGCTCAGAGTTGTATTATTAGTAGCTCCACAATGTTTTGACGCCAGCAAAATACACCTAGTTGCAGGGGCGGATCCAGAAATTTTAGAAAGGGGGTGACTATTACAAAGGTTTTACCAGGAATTCGAGGAAAAGGGAGGTGACTGTTACTAACACTATACTGAGAAATTTGAGCAAAATGGGGGGATGACTAGTCACCTACTTCACCACCCCTGGACCTGCCCCTGAATTGCAAACAAAGAATTAAGGGGGTGTCGGTTCGACTATGCTTTACATTTACATATTTTGCTGAGCTTTTAAACATATGATTGATCTAATCTGTTTATCATTCCAGCTGTTTATCTTTGCAAAAGAACTATGCAGAATAAGTCTAGATTAGAGTTGGATGATTATGAGGCAGTAAGTACTATCTTTCATGTACTCAATGGGAGATTTTTGCATTTATGCATGCATGCTTTAATTAGGTTCAGTAATCCTCAATACTTGTACAATCCATGGTTTGGGGTATTGTTATTCATTGTAAATATCATTATGACATTGCTCTTAAAAATTCTTTTCATCTTGATACAGTATTTGAAATTGAAACAAAAAATTAAATTTTAAATACTGTGTTGATGAAACGAATTTTTACCACTCTTTTCATTGCTATGCGCTGATTGAGACAACAGTAGCAACAGGGAAATAGGACAATAAGTTGCCCCCAATCCAAAAATACAAAGGTACTGACCAACGTATTTGATTGACGGGAAGTGTATTGTACAAATTTCCTCTCACGACTGTTGTCTCAATCAGCCTGGGGGGTGCTCCCCTATATTTGCTATACGGGTATGTGCTGCCCTATAGGGTATGGTTTTTCGGCTTTTGGGTCTGGGGTGGGGTTTCATTTTTTGACATTTGGTCTGGGGTAGGGTATCATTTTTGTCTGGGATAGGGTTAACGATTTGGTCGTTTTTGTCTGGGATAGGGTTAACGATTTGGTCGTTTTTGTCTGGCAAATAGGCTACGCTTTCTGCAGGCACAAAAACAATAAAAACATTAGTAAATATTGATTGCAATCTATTGAATGACCGTCATTTCCGTCATTTAGCGTGGGATAGGGTGTACAAATTCTTAGTTTTCGTCTGGGGTAGGGTATGTAAAATCAAAATTTTAGGTCTGGGATAGGGTCAGGGTTTTGAGGTCCTGGCGGCACACCCCTCCCCAAGTTGGGGTGGTAGTACCCCCCCGTCCCCAGGTTGATCATTAGCATTAGCAATGAAAAGATTGGTAAGAGTATTGAAACCAACACACAACCAAATTTTGTATTATGTTATTATTTATAGTTATATTAGTTCATTTTTAAAGCTTGAAAGTTTGAGCCCTCTGGTATCGAGCCCTTGTTCAGGCTTTCCTAATATCAGTTGAACAGATAGTCTTTAAGATGACCATCTGTATATTGTGTTGATCAATGATTACTTATGAGCTATGCATTCAACTGGATATTGTCTGATATTTGTATTTACAGGAAAATTTAGCAAAACTTCAAAGAACTTTGTCTAGGAAATGGGAATTTATTTTCATGCAAGCTGAGGCTCAGGCTAAGTAAGTCACTGTACACTTTTATTGAATGGACACATTATTAAGTGGACATCAATCAATCAATCAATCAATCC
>NW_022259437.1:220907-251337 GCF_009602425.1 Actinia tenebrosa | reverse complement strand
CAACATTTGCCAAGTGGACATATGATGACCAAATCCATTATTTCGTCGAGTGTTTATCTGAGTGTTAGCTACGAGTCTTGTTTTCGGTCACAAATCTAAGCGCCAGAGGCAAAAGTATTTCGTTTCGGTTCTTATAAAATGATTATGAATCCAACAAAGAAGCCAAGGTTAACTGGAGTATCGCCTGTCACGTTCCTCGGTTGAAAGCGCCGCGCCCTTCACTCAGCCTAGCCCTGACTGCTGATCTGTGTGTGTCGGTGTGTAGTATTCATTATATATGGCAATCTAATAGAGGGAGTTTGCTCTCTGGTTTGCTCACATTGCATTAACTCTTTATATATCTTGTGGCCGATCATTTCAAGTTCGCCTTTGCTCAGTCTTTGCTCGCCTCGATTTTGTACAAATGTACTATTTTCTTTTATTAAGGTTTATTGTATAGTAAGGAGTGTACGTACTACGGAACAATACGATTTGATGAAAATGTCACGGGTTTAGGTTGAATAGCTGAATATTTATAACACACAACCGAGACGAAGGGGTGAGCAAAGAGAACTCACCGTCGAAAGAGCTGTACTTTGCGCAAGTTGCAATGCAACCGGTTTTTTTTTTTTTTTACAGTGTCTCTCTTGTTCACTCTCGGCTCGTTCAATCTACTATGATATCTAGCATCTTTCAATTACCCCGAAATCTTATCCTCTGAAAAGCTAAAAATGCAACAAATGAGGAGCCCATGTCTTATGGTATGAAAGAGTTTAAAATCCCTGTTATATGTTTGGAATATGCTAAGCAATTTTTTCCTGTGATTATATGGGTGTATATGTAGCGCTTACTCTAGCCTGTCACGTGCTAAGCACACACATCAAAATCTCATGAAAGAGGAAGTGAGGTCGCTACTTCAATTAGCCCACAAATAAAAGTATTTAGACGCAATAAGGTCGATCGTGGTATGCAGGCCTTATGATAATATGATAATGAGGGTTTCGTGTAATACGCCCATGTGGTGCAAATTTAATACTAAGTCCATATAGCTTGACTTCGATTTTCCGTACCTTTAGTCTTTACTGAGATCTGTGTATTGTTGGTCACTCTTTTGAGTGAGCTGTAAAAGAATTCGTGACGAGAGAGTTTTGAAAACAGAGACATCTGAACAACAGTGTACGCCAAGACTTCCGGAATGGCTGTTGACCTGGATTGCATGCGGTTAGTTATGATTGCAGCAAAATCCAAAGTTAAGGCGGTCTTGCTCGATATTAGAAGTATCGAAAGTTTAGTCGAGGAAGATGAACCAACAAACAAATTATTATGGAATGAAAAAAAAAAACCTATTAGAATGCATTGGGGAATTGGAATTTGGATTTGAAAGTCCTTTCTTGCAAGCTAATCTTTTTAGGGTGGGGTTTGTCTTCAATACCTTTTAATAATATTTTTGTTATTCGATATTTCTAAGGTTTACTAACTGAGGTAACGACTGAATTAAGGAATGTATTAATCCCATGACTGAATGAATGGAAAATCCCTTCTAAATTAGTAGGTAAAAATCACAGCTGGCCCATTGGAAACCCCTTTCCGAAGCCATCCCTTGAATAAAAAAGTCTGTTTTATTATAATGAATGAACAAATTTAGTATCTAAATGTACTGATTCCAAATTGGCTCACTGGCTCACTTTCACGCACACATCTATGCATATGCGTCATATGTTACCGATTTTTACGGCAAAAACCAGAAACTGGGTGAAGAGCCCCTGAATTTGGAATATAATTCTCCGCAAACCCATGTTTCTATAAAATAAAGTGTTTCAAGTGGTTAAATACAAGCAGACCAAAGTCCAGTCCAATATCCGGTCAAGATATTCCGCATCATATTGGCACGCGCGTCGTTACAGATCCGTTTGCACGCGTGTCAGGACGTTCAAGGTGGATGACGTACGTAAAGATTTTCATTCATCCATTGCATGCTTTTGTCTTAGTTCGGCTGTCACCTTGTTGAGTGATTCTCAAGAGGCATGTTTTTAGAAAAGTAATACGAAATCCCAATTCTTGCTAATGCAATCTAAAAATTCTTGATGGATTAGGGAATAATGCTTTTCCTAATACTGCAAATAACTCCAGATCAACATGAAACCTTTATTGCATGCAAATCTTACTTTCAGTCTGTTGACTAACAGCAAAGGGTCTTAGTCTAAGTGTTAGCAATTCCAAATACGCTTATCCGGCTCGTTTTCTTTGTGCCCGAATGCTTGTTTTATTAAGGATTATACCAGATTTACTCAAAATATTGCTTCAGGCACTTCACAGTTCTTCAATTAGAAATGTTCAATAGACAATGACCTGATGCCAACGGATTAGGAACACTATGCCTGCAAACTGCAACCAGACACCGGCATTTCAAGTGCCTTCATTGCTGTGTAAACAGTTATTCGATACACCCAAGCGCAACATTGCATGTGCATAGCCGCCAAAAAAAAACTTTGTTTTTGTTAACAAAATGGAATTAAAGAAGATTTGTATTTTTTTTAGCGTGAAATAACACTTGATCTACGTCTTCGTGAGAACATTCCCGACCAATCTCAACTTCGGTGGTACGCGTTCCTGCAACTTGACACCAAAGACCCTGTGCCGTTGCATAAGCTGTTGATCTGTTTCTTATTTTTTTGGCTATCTTGACTCTAATTCTCAAAGAACAAGTCATTTCTGTTTTTGAAAGTTCTATCAATTGATATCAACCGCTGTATCTCATTTGCTTTATTCTGTAACAATGCTATGGCTGGGAAAGACCGCACTGCAACTGTGCAAGCAAAAGCAATAACGAGCTCACTGTGACAGTAACTCAACACCACCGGCTTAGTAAAAAAGGACGCCATTGCCGATGCAGCGTCATCCATATTTGGTAATACTTTACTGAAAGCATTTCAACTTTGGCTTGCACAAAAACAGATAGATCTGACCTTTGCATATCAATTCTTCGAGTGGTTTCCGGACGCGAAAAGATTACTTTTCTGTCATCTTACTTTAGCTCTTTGCATTTTTGCTGCATAGCATCCAGCCAGGTTTGAATGCCAGAAAGAGTTTGCCGGTCGGGTCAAATAAATAGTTACGCGGTAGTCAAAGCTAGCTGCTCTTTTCGTTGTTTATCCAAAGGCCACCCATCTAGAATAGGCACTGCAATAGTTCCAGATGTTGGGCGTTGAATTATTTTCAAAAGCAAAATTGCCATACACAGAAAAAAATTGAGTAAGAATGACAGAAATAAAGAACGGTCGGTGAAAGAGACAAATAAAGGAAGAAAGCAAAAGAAAGAAAAAGAACGAGAGAGTGAGAGAGAAAGAAAGAGAAAGAAATGAAGGAGTGCATGGCTGAATTGGTTTAAAGAAGGAAAAAAAATAGACCTCTCAAAGAAGTACTCAAGAGTAAAAAGTACCAACAAAGCAGTTCTGAAACCTTTTCCAACTTTCTTCAAACTTGATTCTCATACACCATTTTGATTAAAAATTCATTTCTCTTATGATAATATTTCAAAATCGATCTTTTTTGACAACAAAAATACGAAGCAAAAACATCGAGTTTCCTTACGGTTCCTTTGAAATTGTATTCGGGCTACCTGTGTGGTGTATTATGATTGGTCAATAGTCTAGGGTATATGATTAGCATAAGAAGACTGTTTGCATCACTCACACTACATCGTCTCGTGCTCTTCTTGAACTAAAAATACCACATTCTAGCGCTTCTGGTAAGTCTAAACACCTTATTATTGACACACAAAAATACTTCTTCCTTCTTTAGATATTGATCTTTCAAAATTTCCGGGAAAGTTTTGATTTTCGTGGTAAAATTTGCAAACTGGGAACGTCTGGCCTGCTCTGATATTTGCAGCATGATTCGACACTAAACGAGTCCTTCTTTTATCTTTAAACGAAGTCTTTATCATCTTTAAAGCCACTTTCTCTATTAAACTGGCTCTTATAGAATACTTTAAAGTCTGCACAATAGAAGTTATTCAGTGTTATTCAAAAACGCTTGGATTTAATTGACGGAATATGAAGCTAATGTCTTGATTGTTGTCAAGGTTCATGATCACAAAGACTATGATTCTTGTCTATCATTTGATTATTATTCCCCAGCTGATCTCCTTTCAGCGAGCTATAATTAAGTAAAATCCTCGTTATGAAGTGTTGATGACATTATACGCAACTCAAACTGGATTTTTATCTCATATATAGTATTTTTTGGATGAGGTTTTTTACAGTACAAATCCTCTTCCTTGTTTATCACTTGTTGATAATGAATTTCCACACGCGACTGTCAATACTTCCATCTGAAATATCAAATTCGGCAGCTTTATTATTCTCTCTGTAAGGGAATTTCCGTCGAATAGTAATAAGATATCCTGTAGTCGGAACTCTATCTCGAGTTAAAACTCTTAAAGTAATTAAATATTATCCTATGGTAAAATTTTGAAGTTATAGAAAGATCCCTGAACCGTGGGGGTGAAGAGCCCCAACGTAATTCTTATTTTTGCACCTTGGTGACCATTGGTTATTATTGTTTTTAAATCAAACTTTGATCCTTTATATTGTGTCTCTGCTTATTGCAATCTCACAGTTGGTTTATTGTCTTTATCCAGAAGCGTGGCAGAGTTTAGAAGTCTAAATCGTCCCTTAGGTCTGCGACTTTTTGAGCCAAAAACGTTAAACTTGGCGAAGTATTTTACTCCTGATTCTCAAGGAGTCAAACAGGAAACAAGAATGGCAGAAGAGCATGAGAATAACCTTGAACCCACCATCGGAATTGGCGACAAACACTACAAAAGTATTTTAGAAGACGTTAGAGGAACGACCAGGAATTCGTGGTAAGTTTTTCAATCTTTTTATGGTAAGGAATTCCATACTTACTTCAAAATGAAGCCTGTTAAAGTCAAGTCAATTTTTTTAGAGACATATTTGTTGAAACGTCATAAGAATTTACTCCATGAAATAATGCATTATTTACGTCTGGGTGATAACACGAGGGACGAAACGAAATGTCACTTTACTTTTACTACACAAAAAATAAAAATCGTGAACATTGATCGGGGTTCAAAGAATTTTCCCAGCTCATTCATTTTCCACAGTGTCGTATTTTCCTTACAAAATACACACCGTAAGCTGTTTACTAAAGAGTTAGATGACTGGGTGGTTTGTTATTGTACAGATCTTTGTTTATCCGTCATTGGCGTTATACAAAAGCCCACCCGAACTCGTGATGGTTGATCCGAATTCCTTATTCTGTGTTGCTTCGTAAGATCAACATTGCTGACTGCTTTAGAGTCGCATTCTACACAGCAACCAATGCAATCTTTACCTGGGTTTTAAGATAATCTGTGCTTCAAAGGAGCGGCTTGTCATGAGTAGATTTAAAGTTATTACACAACGTATCATAGATATAAATAAATGATTCCATTGCATACAATTCCAGATTACGTGAGCCTATTTCAATTACCTTAGAAAAAATATAATTTTTCAATGCTACTAGTAATCCATATACAATACTTCTCATATTTATGTTTTCTAGCACTTCTACGATTTAAATGCATTTCCTTCAAAACCTTCTTGAGAAAGTAAATTTAATACTTAGTGTTAAGGAGAGAGCGAGTATTATTTCTACAATAGCATAGAGGTGAAATTTAAGTTAAGTAAAGTATGAGAAAATTTTTTAATTGAACACTGATTGGAACCAGTCTTTGATAACAGTGACGAAAAACGATGTTACTCGACACTACCCAATGTTTCTCCACTTCTCAAAAAAAATTTGAGGCACAATTGAGCTTTTTTTTCCTTTTCCCTTATCACTTTAGTTCTCTTTAAATCGATTGTTTTTCATTTAAGCTGTCATTTTTTCAACCATTCCTTCCCATTACATACTTCACTTAAACATAATTATATATTAACTCATCCTATTATATTTTATATTACTCTGTTCATATCTCATGCCATGTAGTTTAATTTCTTTTTATCTTATCCCATCCTCATTTAACAGCCATCTATCTCATTTCTATATAAAATGTTTAATGCTTGCTAGCTGCTGCCTAGAGAAATAAAACACACCACCTTCGTATGTGCAATACTAGCAGCACTTATATCTCTTGCATAGAAAATTACTATTCCTTTACGAAAATTTTCAATTTTCAAAATTTTATCTGAGACCAGTTTAAAAGGATTCATATTTTTCTCATCATATAATCTAAACCTTCTTGTATCATTACACCTTATTGTTTAATATATTTTGACACATCTTGTCAATAATTTTCTTTAAAGAATCGAACTGTTAAAATCCTAGATATAAATAGGATAAATTCATTTAGTGTTCATTGTCTCATATTTCAAATAATCCCTTTAACTAATTATGCAGCAGTTGTCACGGGGCATCATTAATGCGTGAAAGCTAAATCATGAAAAAAATTCATTTTTGAATCAAAAATAGGATATTACTTTTAATGTTACCATTAATGTTTGTGCTAGAAATATAATTTTATTTTTTCTAATTTAAAAAAAAAAAATACAAACAGTGTTTTCTTGTCAAACATAATTTCAAATTGATTCTCCCTCTCTCTTCAACTCATATAATATTAATATAATTTGCTGAGTAAGGTTTTTTTCAAATTATTTTTGGGGAATTTCTATTATCCCAGATAGCTTTACTTTTGAAATAATATTTCAATATATTATATGTATAGCTACTGGCAGGTCAGTTAGAGAGGTTAAGCCAAAGAATGTGTATTAATTATTTCTTATTGAGATTGAATATTATTTCCTTATCAAGTAATTTATGACCATGACATCAGCACTTAGGAATGTTAAGACCTTTCCCCTCGCACAGTCCTACAGAGCAGTGTTTAACAGCGCAGAGTGCATTAACATATGTCATCATATTATCACCTAACCTTCATGTTGAATTTCCTTCTTCAAACATCTTATGGTGAAGAAAAAAACCTTGTTCTTCTTGAGTGCCTATTGAATTACTTGAACCAAATCAAAGCAAATAACTTGGTTTCATAGTTGTAGGTAAGTTTATCAGATTTATGTATTATTTTCCTCATCAAAGCTTAATATTTCTTATATCTTCCTTCAATAATTAAGTCTATAAACCCTTTTTTTAAGTCCAAGTACAATCCAATGTAAATTATTTAACTTTACAAAGCCATATATATATTTCCTGATTTACATGTAATTTGAATAAGCTTAGTTCCTTACTGCTCAGATTTATAAACAGTAAATCCCTTGAGATTTTTAAGTTAATTTTTTGGGAATTCAACTCTAAATGAATGGAGTTCAAAATGTTGATTTTGAAATTGTTTCAATATGAACAAAGCATATTCATCGTGGTTATCCTTTTATCATTCTCATGTTCTTTGAAACCAATTTATTCAAACTACACACAGAATTATCTAAACATAATTTAAAGAATCCTAAATCAAAAAATCTTAATCTATAAGACATACTGTATGCTTGAATTTATACACATAATTTTAGGTAGAATTTCATGGTGTAATTTAAAAGTTATTGGTATACTTTTTATTTTTTGCATGTGATTGCTTATTTATACTGCACTGTTTCCTGTTGAATTTGAGAATGAGGGTCAAATAGCCTTAGTCCTACTAGGATATTTCCTGTATCATTTCATCACATTTCCTCCCAAAGATCTTTCAATGCATAGCATTTTGTTGCAATAAAAAAAATCATACTTCAACCTAAATGTTTAGTATAATATTTTAGAACCTTGGTCAATTTATATTTAAATTTATAACTTTTGAAGAGTCTTGCTGCTTTATTTTCATTTATTTTTATTTTTAACACCGTTAAGTTAAGGTTTAGTGCTTTGGGTCAGGATTTTGATGATACATGTAACACAGATGCCCAAGCTGCTTGAATTACAGTAACGATCAAAGTTCGCGATTGTGATTTATAATTTCTCTAAAATATATTCAGATTTTAAAACTTTTATGGATATGTTTAACGACAATAAACTGTGCCGTGTTCATTGTTTGAAGTTTTTTCATTATTTCTTAAATTTAACTGAACTGCATCAAATGAAAATAAACAATTCTTGTGCTTAATCTTGGACATATATAGTGTTTCTAGTTAGCAAGCAGCTATGCTATAGTAGGGGCCTTGTACTATTTAAAACTTAAGTTTTTCTCAAATCTTAACAACTTAACCTTTAGACTGATCTAAGTCAGGGAACAGGTATCTCACAGATGCAATTGCAATTTATTTGCAGAGGTTTCGTAGAGGGAGAAAAAAACCAAAATACATAGAAAAATAGACGCTCAACAATCGCATGTGTCTTTATTTCTTCTGTAGGAACACTAGAAAATTTCTGTTTTTTTTGTTTCGAGCTCCATTTGTATTTAAAAAATTCCAGCAAAAATACCTGCTCCAGTTATGTTGTTTGTGATTCGTGCAAGATATCATGCCACCAGCGTTTTTCACATTCTGATCATGTGCACTGGTTTATTTTCACCATTGTATTCTGTTCTACGAGGCAGTAGCCACAAAAAAAGTCCAGGAATTAAACCCAAAACCAGAGATAAAAGGTGAATCTGCCAGGGAGGCCAAGGGGTGCCAGCCCCCCCATCCTTATGCTTTAGAAACCAAAACATCTATGTAGTCACATGATAAGTTCGAATTACCTGAAAACAGGTTTTGGCCTCTTCCCCTCCCTCTCCTCCCCCCACCCACCCACAAAATCCTGACTACGCCCCTGCAAACCTTAGTTCAGCAGATGGTCTTAGTTTGTACAATTTGTGTATATTATTTGGTTTATGCATTCTTTACCATTACCATGCCAGCTGTTTTTATACAAGTTTCAAATTCATATCTTTAGCTATAGCTATTTCTAGTTTGTTGTTAACTTAGTAATTTAAATTACAGCAATTTCGGTTTACATTAAAAAAATCATCAACTGTTCCAGTAATTTTGACATTAAGTTAATCTTACCTGCCTATACAAAAATAATAATAATAAAGGATGAATATATATAGCGCCATTTCCAGGAGCTCAATGACGCTTTACAAGATCAGTGGAGGACTTTACGGGCTGCATATTAAGGCACAGTAGAGGAGACTGCCGAGCAGCTAGTGGCAATTGCATAAAATGGGTAACATTGGGATACTGTATCCCAATTAAAGTTTGACTTGTTTTTCAGCCAGATGTGACATAGCTTATAATGACCATGATTTCAAATTGAGGTTGCTGTCAATCATAATCTTATACATTTACTGCATTCTCTTATTCCAACATCCTCCAACCTCGACTTCATACCACTATTAGCTATGGTCATGCATTCAAACAAATTCAGTAAATATTTGTTTGGCAACTTAATTCTGTTTACCCCACTATCTATTCCTCTTTGGATTGTCCCAGTATATAGCTCCTGGATGGTATTTGTAAGCCCTCTCTAGTAATTGCACTGATAGGGGGTGGGGTGGGGGGTGGGGGGGTGGTAGGGAATGTATGTGCAAATCCTCCTTTACCACATAAAATTTGATTATTTTTATTTTGGAGACAAGTGTCGCTAATAACTATTAAAGGAACTCAGTTTTCCCTAGAGGTTTTCCCCCCACATCAGTCAATAGGGACATTTACAGTAGTTAAGACTTTAGTAATCATAGGACCTACTTGAAAATCACTAAGGTGAAGAAGCTTCGTAAATGAAATAATAATTTTTTAACAAATTAAAAATTATACACTGAGACTTCTGCATAGACTTCTGCAGATAATTCACTTGCCATAGTTTATTCTGGATTGCCTTGAGTGGATGAAGACTCTTTCTTTATTTGGTCCATTGAACTGATTGATGATGCCTTCTCCCTCCCCCTCCCCCCAGTAAAAATATTTGCAACCCAAAACGTTTCCACGATATCCCAGCTTTAGTCTGCGTTAATTTTCTAAATTCTAGTTGCAGAACCTTTCCTTGCTTGACTACACTGCTTGACTTCCCTCACCCCCCCTCCCCCCTTTAAAAAAAATATTGACCTTCCTAAGTTGCTTGAGACCTCAGTGGATCCCTAAGGGTCCAGTGCATTGGTCCACATAAAATAATCTGGTTGATTGAGCAATGATGAAACAATTCTAGCATAATGATCATTCTTTGGTTTGCCTATAGACTCATTTTATTCTCCTTTGCTCATTAGTGATTTCTCGTCAAAAAAGTTTCTATAACTGACTTTAAACTACTATTTGGATTTGTTTGAAATTTAAGATTTCAGAAACAGGTCTAGACAAACACAAATTAAATGTGTCGATGATAAAGTTTCAACTGGCAATTCTTCAAAATGTGTTGTTTAGCTAAGCAATCTGTCATGTTTGTCCACTGTTTGGCTCATAAATACACAAATATGGCCATCTTGTTTGAAAATCTCACCACAATTATGAGATAAAGGTTTGGTAGTGAGCCCAGTTTGAACATCAAGGTATAAAAAGATTTTAAAGATGGATGATTTAAGGTAACGCTAACATGATGTATCCTTGTCATCATATAAGGTGATATCAACTTATGGTGAAAATCCCAGAACAATTACTCATGTTGAAAGTATCATTATTTATTTGTCATGAGGCCAATATTCACATCTAACTATGCTGGTCAGAGACTTCTCTTCTTATATTTACTTGTCCTAGTGGTTAATTATGATCCATATTACCTAAGAGGACTGCCATGTATTCCTAGTTAGGTTTCTTTATATTATATAGATAATTAGTTAGTATAGATAATAACCCTTCGATTATATTTGTTATCAGCTATACTGTAATGTTTCTTAAAAGTTATATGCTAGTTTGTGTTGTATAGGAAACTAATTTGATCCAAAAGAAAAATGGATTTTGAGGTTTGCTGTTTTAGATTGATCTGGTGATGTAACCTTAAATTATTGTCAGGAAGCTAAAACCCTCTTAGAGAACCAATGAATAATTTATAAGGAAAACACAATAGAAATCATGGCCTTGAAAAAACTAAACCTTGGCAGTTGATAAGTAATAAGCAATATTACTTGCCTCCAGCTCATGTTTGTATATTGTATACAACACGGCTGCCTATATATTACTTAATAAATCTAAAAAGGCTTTATTTGGCAAGTTTATTCTTTTGAATTTCATTAAAAAACCAAATTTTTGAAAGAATAAATTCGATGTCAAATGCAGGAAATTTAAAGCATTGTTGGATTTATTAGAAGGGTTTACAGAATTAATGCAGAAGTTTTTTTGGGTAGGAAGAGTTGCAGCCAGCTATCTCACTTATCTACTTTAATTTCATTATGTACAATAGCTTGAGAAGACTTGGATTTTGTCACTTTTGTGTGAAGCTACGTTATGAAAGCCATTTTTGCAACATCAGCAAAATTTTATGATCATTGAGAAAATTTACAAAACCTTAAAACCTAATTGAAGAACGAATTTAATTCTTCATATATTTATACATATATATATATATATATAAATTATTTCAATTTGTAGTAATATTGTAGTGATGCATGAGACTCATAGACTTACAAACCCTTTAAATCATATGAAAGCCATTTTTACAACAGCAAAATTTTATGATCATTGATATAGTTTACAAAACCTTAAAACCTAATTGAACAAATTTAATTATATATATATTTTTTTTTTGAGAAAAGATTATTTCAATTGTAGTACGTAATATTTTAGTGATGCATGAGACTCCTAGATTTACGAACCCTTTAATTCATGTCCTTGTCTCTCATTTCTCAAAATACAGAATAAAATGCCATGACGCAGAATTGTGATGTACGTGAAATACCTCTTGAAACATGATATTGATTAACAAATACTGGCAAGAAATAGAAAAATAATTGTAATAGTAAATAAGAGCTGAGACATGTCTGAGACCGAACTTGATTAAATCTTTCCATGACCTTGGAAACGTGGTAGACGGTCGACAGTCGTAGCTAGCCGAAGACCTCTTAAAAACTAAATATTAATATTTCTAGCCAATTTCTGTAAAGTGCTTTAATCTCTTAAGGGGAGCATAGAGCATTTTTATTTAGTTTGACACCTGTACTGTCATGAAAATAGTCTAAATTTTGCCTGCCACGGAAAATGCTTTTGCATATAAGATGCTAAAAATGTGATTAATACAAGGATAACGTTGCTCAGTATTGTTTGCTAAATCCTCTTAGACTTCTCTCAAATGTCTTAAATATTTCAGCTGAATTCAGCTTCTTTCAGGTTGTTGTTTCCAGTTGTTGCTATTTTTAGACATGTTTTGTTTTCTACCTGTGAGGAAAATAGATTTCTAGAATTACAATAGGCATTGTACAGTATGACAATGCAATTCATTGTTATCTAAGAATTAAGTTATTCCCATTGTCATTGTTAAAGTGTCACACAGCTGCAGAGCAATACATTAGACAATTGTCTTAAAATCTTACAGAATTGTAGATTTGTAATCATCTGTAGAATTTGATCAAAATATATTCATAAATCAGAGAGGTGTTTCAAAATAATCTGCCAACAGTCAAAACACCTGTCTTTGTTTGGGTTTTCTTTTTCAGACTTGAGCTGTCTTATATAGTAATGCTAATGTCAAATAATTAAGTTATTGTTGGTGAAAATGTTTTTTGACTTTCAGCCCTCTTTGCTTTTGTTTTGGAAGAGCCTTAAGGATGACAACCTTCTGACTTGATCTTTGAGCTATTGATTATATTAACTCTATTGTCTTTTTCTCATTAAATATTATATTATCTTCATATCTTAACTTGAATTTTCATCTCAACTTTGTGGCAACATTTTGTTTATATCTCCAGCACTTGTCACTTCAAGAGTATCTGATTAACCCATTGTCTGTATATCACAGCTTAGACAAAAAATGCTGACGATGCCAAGATTTGTGATCCAAAAGCTATTGTTCTGTCCTTTAAACTGTGCTTTAGTCCATAGGTAGTATCGCATGACGTGATGCTATCACTAAGGCTCATTGTCAAGGTTTTGTTTTGATTGTTTTTGGGGGTCGAAAGGTTTGTTTGCTCTGAATTGTACCCTTCCTTGAAGTTTTCTTTGTAAACTTTAATGTTGTAATAGAAAGTGAAATTTCTCTTGCAAATGATTAAAAATTCTTAACTCTCTATTCCTTATCTTTTTGACTTAATGGTTTTACACAGTCACAACAACCTTGGGTTAAAAAGAGAAGATAGCTTATTGACCCTCTCTTAAATCTGTTAAGGGGAGCATAGAACGCAATATGGTTTTAACAATGAGTAATTTGCCATTAAAAAATATAACCTGTGAAAGATTTCTGAGTTACTGTCAGTAATTGGTTGTTTAAGGAAGTACACTCCAAAACTTAAGCTTAAAATTATCAACACTTAATTAACCAGCTTGTTTAGAGGTTCAAAGTTTGCATGATTTTATTTACAGCTACAAGAAGGTGTTAAAAGAACCTTGGCACAGATTGCGCTAGTACATCAGATCAACCCCCTAAAACTTCTTTAACAAGGTTTCTTGATTGAACTTTGATCAGCATGTTGAACATGTGGACCATGATTGACATGTTATGAAATAGAACCCAAAACAACCATTAGTTCATATTCTCCTTATATAATCCTATCCTATATCTATATATAAGTAGCCAAGCCAGTGTTAAAGAATTTCAGTACTTCAGGAAGGTTTTTTTAAAGTTTATCAACAACATACGTTACAAGAAACAAGCCATGACAAATTAGTAGGTCAATGTATTGTTTATTTGTCTTCTCTTTTAACTATCTTGCATAATTTGCATAGTGTATTTATTGGGGATTTATAAATAATTGTGCCTTGATAAAGTCTTCATATATTTTTAGTAATTTATTGACTCAGACATTTGAAGATTAGGATATAATCATTAGACAGTATTTAAATTTGACAACATGTACATAATTGTTATTTGGATGTATATTGTACATGTTCAAAAGGGTTAAACTTCTATTTAAGAACTGTTTTAAATTTCTGTAAAGGAATTCCCCACTTCTATGTAACAAGAGAGCAGCTGAAATACTTGTACTTACTGCACTTTTAGAGAACCCATAAGGACTCTTTATTTTATAATGCTTATTCCCCTTTAAAGTTCTTGTTATTCCTTGCAGTTGAATTAAGATTTCATTTTTTCTTTTCTTTTCTTTTTTTCTTAGTTTTTTCAACGTTGGAAGTGAAGGTAAGATATTTTTAGTTCTTGTGGTTTGCTTTTAACTTTTCAAGATTGACATTTTTATATTTCAAAGTGTTCCTTGTTTCTCTGATCTGTCTTTATTCATGCCGTCAAGGATGTTGACCAAAGAATTCGAACTTATGAAAAAAAATGAGAGTTTATGGGAAGGGATAAAGGGCCCAGTTTTACAATGGGTGGATAGGGCTATCCGATGGATAAATCTTATCTAGTGGATAAATTTATTTGATATCAGCATCAAGTTATCCAATAAATAACGAATTATCCATAGTGCTTTCCACTCTTCCTACAACAGGCCATGATGAATTCTTAATTTAAGGGTTTCAAAGATCTTGATTTTTGGAATTATTTTATGAAGGTATAAAAATTGGTTTATCGTGCTTAATGCACTTTGATTGGCGCAGGGAAGGGTGCCGATACACTTATGATGTCATTCCATGATTAAGAGTGCTAAATGGTCAGCATAATGGTCTTGATTCTCTTTTCCAAATATAAGTTTATGTGTTTGTTTTTGAATATGCTGATTGGGCAATCAATCCTGTGAAAGACCTTTGACTAAAGGTAGTGTGCCTGCGTCATGGAACATTAAAACCCTTCCAATGTGTGAAGGTTGTCATCAAAATCTTATATGCTAATTTCAAATTAATGTTTAGTTTCAAAAAAGAAAAAAAATTGTACTTTAGGTACAGTTGTATTCAATTTATTGAATCTTGATAAAATCCTATTTTTCCATATGTTTTGATTTCTAAGTATTAATCAATTTATCTACAAATCAATCAATACTTTTGAGCATAATTTGGCTAGCATTGCAGTTTTTTGACACGTGATGAAATGTCCAACCTTTGAAACATTATCCATCAGTTTGGATTATTTTCTAATACAGTGTCAAATGTCAGCAAGATTTAAATTGCTGAATTGTGCTCAAATGATCTCAGTAACCAGATGTAGAAGAAACAAAAACATGGGGCTAGCAGGGATGTTTGAAAGTGAATTTGGATTCAATAACCTAGGTGTGAAAATTATCATAAAACTATAGGATTTTTCATTAACGTTTTCTGCTACTTTATGCCCTCAATTAAAGGAAATTGGAATTTGATATCAAATTGTTATAGCCAAGGTTATACTATTCCGTCACAAGTATTTTAGTACTCCAAGGAAGTTTCACATCCTCTATTGCTGAGTCTACAGTTTTCATTCCTCCCAAGTCAACAGTAATACTGATTATTTAATGATGTTTTTCTTTGGTTCTTCTGCAGACCCTGATTTTAACCCAGAAATGAGGGGCATGTTTCCTCCATACCAGGTGAGCAGCTTTGCAGCGACTGTCTATAAATAGATGAATTGCAACGGCATGCAATAAAGGATGTACAGGAATGTGCTTTAAGAATGTTCTTGATTCCTTCAATGTACTGTGTAGCTTGCTTATCTCTAGCTTTAAAACCTTAGTTTTTTTATTTATTTGGGTGAAATCAGTGTCAATATCTTTTTGAGGCAATTAGGAATGTGTGTCTATATAAATTTCTTATCTACACGGGAAGTGTTTTGCAATTGGTCTAAGTTTAATCTCTCAAGAGAAAGTACTTGGCAATTACCACAGCGATGTTGATTTTTGGATTTGCCAATTTTTGATCTTACCAGAAAGCTAAAATTTTTCAGCAAATCATAACCTAACTTCTACTTTTTTCTTATCTTACAAATTACACATTTTAAACTTGTGAACTTTGTCTCAAAAATCACAAACATTTGTTTGAAAATGCAAAACATTTTCATATGGGCCGTATTAGTTGCACTAGTAGTTTTTTTTTTTTTGTGAAACTAAATCTCTATAAATCATTATTTTTGGTTATACAAATTAGCACATCGCCTAGTCTTTTGGAGCACTTCCACCTTTGTTTCCTAGTGTATTCCATGTCACATTCTCCTTTCTTATGTAAGGTGATACCTGTTGAGTATTCAGGTCACACTCACACTACCCAGAAAACAATAGGTTCCTGTTAATGGTAGCTAGTGGTGTTACAGTACTCATCTAATTAGATTTTTGTTTTCTTATCTCATGACTGTATTCTATTTTCGTAATTTTGAATGGATTTTGTTTGAAGTATTTGAGTTTGAAATTTAAACACTGCGAATATCATATGTCATAGATTTTTGTTTGCTTCTCTTGTGCTTTGAGTTTTTCTCTTGGTTCTCAGATCTATTCTTCTCCCTTCATAGAAATTTTATTAACACTTTTGATTTTCTCTGGGTTCTGAGAGGTCCATACCTAAAAATCAACACTATTTTATGCGCTGTTTGCTGTTTTGCTGTTGCAGTGTTTAGGACATCATAGCCATGCAAAATGATTTCCCCCTACTGAGCATCCTAGTATGTATTTTGTATCATATATGATGACGCAAATTGAAGAGCTTCAAAAAGAGCACCCAAAAGATCCTTGATGCCAAAGGATATTTATTTTAAAATCAAAAATAAACATAAGAAAAAATGTAGTTAAAACTTGGAAAATGATATGATATGGAAGTGAAAATAAGGAATAGCTTTTGAGAGCAGAAAAATGTATAACATATCAAAATAATAGTCCTAATATTTGTGGTGATGCAAGGAATTACAGACCAGGTGTTATTTACCTTGAGTATCATTTCTTTGTTTCACATTTTCACGTGAGAAGACACATGATATGAATACGACTCAAACAAAGAATCTTATTCTCTAGGGAATGAAATGTGGCCTGTAATGGGAAAATACAATATGCCACAACGAATGATGTCTATGGAAATTTATGATTTTTCTTTCTAAATGTACAGAAATTATACGAACAAAGTAAATATTGATTATATGGTACAGTACAAAGTTCATAAAATTAGAGTTTTGAAAACCAACAGTTAAAAGTGCAAAACACAGTTGTAACCAAGCAACAAAATGAAAGGAATAACAAACAAAGTTATTGAAATCTGCCAAAACAAACAAAAATATCACAAGATTTGAGAATAAATTTCATGCAAATATTTTTTTAAATAAATAGTATTTTTAGAATGTTTTCCTATTTAAAAAAAAGTGATTTATGCTGACTAAGCAAACTGTTGAATTTTATTGTTAGATTACAAATTTTAAAAAAGTGTGTTAAAAATAAGCAATGTATTTGCAATAAACTTTGAAAGGAGATATAGGGTTTAACGCTATTGAAAATGTGGAATTTAGGAAATTATTATTTATTTGATTAAATTTTGAAGCATTATTTTGTCTTGGATTAAATTCAAAATAATTATTCCAAGACTTTGTACACTTAGTTATGATGAGATTAAACTCTTGTCAGATCATTTTGCATTTTCCCATTCATTTCATTCATCTTTCCATTAACTTTACATCACAGCCGATGTCGTATCCTAATGAGATGTCTATGCAGACCACAGGACCACCTGCATACCCCCAGAATATCCAAGGTCCGATATACACCAACACCACTGGGAGACGTACTCCAGGGTCCCCTGTATCATCCCAGTCAGACATCCACTATGATACGGTGAGTTAAATGCTATGTATGACATTTGCATTATGGTAACATTGACTACAAGTACTAGACACCCTTTCACACTTTAGTTTGTTCAGTAAATTAGCTGGGTGGATCCAGCCAAAATTTTAGGGGTTTTTGAGTTTCTTCCATCAACACAACGGAAAACAATAAAAAAAAGCATCTAATTCTTCAGGTTTTTTTTCCTGCTAAAGGGGGGCTACAGCCCCCTTTGCACCCACCCCCCCCCCCACCCAGATCCGCCCTTGGAATAGGTCGCTTGTATCATAGCGTCATTTACTACTACTACCAGAATCCTTTGAACACTTTCTTTTGTTCAGTAAATTAGCAGCAATTGTCTTACTATTCTCTTGAGGGAATACAAATTTTGATATAGAATATTCGCAAAGCATTTTGGTAGCAGTAGTAAAATGATGCCTTCATGAACACAGCCTATGGTCTTCCTATTCTCATGACATAATGCAAATTTGAATAAGAAAGAAAATATGCATAGCATTTTGGTAATGGTAGTAGTAAAACAAAGCCATCGCGCAAATGTCCTAGATTCTACGCAGTAACATTATTAATTTGATCTTTGAATACAATTTTACTGTTCTATCATCTATGTTCTTCCCATTCTTTCTTCCTTTTCTTTTTTTCTTCATTATTTCATTTTCTTTTACCTGGCTGCTTCTGTTTCTCAAGTGTTTTTTTTTTCAAATTTCTAATTTTTATTCCAATTTCATTACCCTTTACTTTTCTAAAAAAATTCGTTTTCATCCTTTTCTCCACTTTATTCCCTAGATTTTTTCATCATTACTTTTTAAAGCAAACTCTTATTGGGCAATTAATTCTTCTATTTGACTGTATAATATTAATTTTTATGAACTTTTTTGCAGAAGAGTGCATTAAATGACAGCCTCTCTCAATACAACTCACACCTTCCCACAATCCCAAGCACCACTGAGTATCCTGGAGATCTTGGTTTTTCCCTGTCATTTGGCCCAGTTACTGAATCTGCCTCCAAGTCAGCCACATGGACCTATTCCGAGAGTTGTAAGAAACTCTATGTCAACTTGGCCAGCTTCTGTCCCATTAAGTTCAAGACAGACCATCAGCCTCCCCCTGGGTGCTACTTGAGAGCCGTCGCTGTCTTCAAGGGCTCAACCAATCTGCATGACATTGTGAAGAGGTGTCCTAACCACAGTCAACCCTCTAGTGATAGTGAGTATTGATATTCGTTATTATAAATAATATTAGATACTATTAATGCCATTGGTATCATGGCTTGCCCAGGAAGCCAGGGGTAGGGCTCTGTCGCTATGATACCATAAAGGGTCTGAAGTCTTGCCACAGTGCACTGCAATCAGAACACTCACTAATGAAATTTTCAATGATAACCCTCCCCTCCCCCCCCCCCCCCAGGGGACTCACATATATAGAAGGGTGGGGATGTCCATCGTAGCTCTTAGGGGTTAACTTTCAAAGCTAATTAAAATGCTGTAAAATTAGGTCATTTGGTACAAATTAGGGGTGAAACTTGCCACTTATATGACTACAAGGCAAAAAAATTATGGTACCTATTAGAAGTCATTTTCAAAATTTCCATCGAGCATCCCCACAATTCTATATATAGGAGTCCCTCCTCCCTGGGCCCTCCCCTCTGAAGCCCCACCCTCCCCCTCCTCCAATATTTATAACTTGATATAATGAATATGATGAGCAATACTCATGATAGTGCTAATCAATAATCCTACAGTATTCAATGATGATATTGTAGATCCAGACCACAATCAGCACTTCATCAGAAGTAATAACCCAACAGCACAATACCATGTGTGTCCGGAATCTGGCCGCCATTCTGTCGTCATTCCCTACCATGGACCCCAAGGTAACTTATCTTCATTCAAGGCCCTGACAAACAACCCACAAACAACCTCTTTGACACACAATTTGTTGGGGCAGATCTTTGGACTGTACATTGGTGTCATGGTCTGTCAATAATGTTGGGTCAAAATAAAGGCTACATCTTTCTTTAATGTTGGGCCATTTGTCAGGGCCTAAAGAAATCGTTGATGCTGAATGATTTAGAGCAATTAAAAAACAACTGAGGGCTCACTTAGAAGTAAAATATTAACTACTTACAGCATGGAGACATTCAGATATCCATATTTACATTTGTTCTAAATTTTGCTTGGATGCTGTTTTTTTGTTTGCTTTTTTTTGGGGGGGGGGGGGGGGGGGGAGTATTCACATAGGGATAACTGTTGTTTATGTGTAATGTTTTGCTTGTGCTTGCTTTTGATATCCATGTAACGTATTATTTGCATCCAAAGTAAACTATGTATACTGACTGGGCCATTATCTTAACATTGCATCAGAAGTGGGTTTCCTGTGGATTTAAAACCACATGTAGCCCATCAAATGGTGAGAGTATTGACCTTAAGGAGAGATATCTAAGGGTGTATGTTTATTATTATATGTATTAAGGGTGTATTATTTTCTTTCAGTTGGGACAGAGTTTGTTACCGAGATGTTTGCCTTCATGTGTTTTTCAAGCTGCCCTTCTGGCCCAAGCAGGAGACCTGTGGAAATCATCTTTACTCTGGAAAAAGAGTAAGTGTAGTGCTACAGTAGTGCATCACAGCTAACCTTTAGCTAACTGATAGCTCAGTTGATTGGGCACCGGTCTGTTGTGCGGGAGGTCATAGGTTTAATCCTCAGTGGCCAGACTCACACTTGGGGTCTTAAAATATCCGAGTAGAAGACACGTGACACATCTGAGTTGGGTTGATTCCAGGATTTTTTTCTCAGTTCTCCAGTTTTTCTCCCAATAAATTCAAATTTGATCTTAAGGTAGCCATACTCAGACTTTGTTCAGCCGAGAGACCACAGATTGTTTCAGGGAATTGATAGAATTGATAGGTTTCTTTAATACTGACTTACATTTTTTTGTGTGTGTTGCATTTTAGAGGCCATACCCTTGGGCGTCGAGTTGTGGAGATCAGAGTTTGTGCATGTCCTGGTAGAGACAGGAAATCCAACGAGAGTCTGTCGGGTAGTGTGTCCTCAACATCTCCTCAGTCCAAGAGAAAGAAAGGTACAGTAACCTATTTTAGTTGGAATTCACTGCCAGCAAGGAAAATCGTGATATATTTTTTTCAAAAAGGGTTGTCATCGCCAAAGGCGATAAGTAATAAAAGTAATAAGTAATAGGCAAAAAGCGATCGGAGATATGTTATTCCAAGATCCTAGAATACCTGGAATGACTTGTGTTTCTACTTCTTGTTTTCGTCAAGAACATGGACCGTGTTGAGACTGATTCAATGTTCTTTGTATTCAACGAAACCATTTCCATGTCGGAATGACCTATAGTATATTGGCAATGACAGCATTTTTTTGAATTTCAAATAGGTTTATGTCATCATCATCATCATCATGTCATCAATCAGTCATCATCATCACCCCACCATCATTGCCACCACTACCACCATCATCATCATCATCATCATCATCATCACCCTCATCCTCATCCTCATCTTCATCTTCAACACGCACACGCACACCCCTTAACTGGAGAAACTTAACTTACAGTTTACTTTATGGGTTTCAGGACAAGGCAAGGCAAATGCCAAGAAGCAAAGAGCCGTTTCAAGTGGTGACGAGGATGAAAAAGAGTGGACAATATATGTAAGCATCTTCCTTGTCCGTAAAAATATACTCTTTTTTCTGAAGCTCCCATTTTAGGTCCCCTTGGGCTCCCATTATGTCTAACAACATGATCATTTGAAAGTCCATTATTGTATATATTGTATATATATTGAAAGTCCATTATTGGATATTGTGCCTCTATCAAAGTGTTCTTTACTTAGGGCTCTCGGCACCTTGAGGCGTACATAAAGCTAAGATCTTGAGTCATCCTCTTGCCCTTATTCCTTCGGGAACCCATCCTAACTCCATGACACAGTCAGCCTATCTCCACTGTAATATATACCACCTTCTGAGCGCTATCCAAAAACATGTTGGATTGTGTTACGGTCAACATACGGACATCGTTTGCGGACTGCTATACAAATTCACTAAATTTAGAAAGAAAATTCAAATTAGAGAAATTATATTTTGCTTGTATTTAGAGAGCTAACTGAACAACCCGAGTAAATCATTTGTTTAAAAGTCAGGGCCGGGTTGTTCAAAGCTGGATTAGCGCTAATCCAGGATTAACTCTATAGGTCTTATTAAGAGTTAACCCAGGATTAGCACTAATCGGGCTTTGAACAACTGGGCCCAGTACATTCGTACGGAAGTCTGAGAACAATGTCCGAATTTCTTGGTGACCGTAACACAATCCAACACGTTGTATACCACGTGATGGCTAGCACTCAAAAGGGGAATTAATACAGCACAGCTGACATCACAATACCAAAAAGACAATACCAGCTTTACAATCTATAGAACAAGTCACAAGAGCTATAACAAAAGAGTTGCATCAATTATATTACACTAGAAATAACCTACACATTCATTCTCACTATCTCTTCTCAGGATATGCCTCAGCCAGTTACATTTCATACGTCTTACATCGTTCACCTCTGCATTTTTTTCACTTAGAGTAATCTTGTTAATATTGTGGGTTTTATTTCAGGGTAAAGATGTGCGGGTCTACAATGTCCTGATATCTATGAAAGACCAGCTCGAGACCAATTTTTTGGAGCAGGCTACAGAAACCAATACTCAGTAGGTTTGGAAACCTCTCTTTGTTTTACTATTACTAAGGGAAGGTATGTTTTTTTTATTGGGGGGGGGGGGTGGCTGAGGCAGAAGCCAATACTCAGTAGGTTTGCAAACCTCTCTTTGTTTTACTATTACTAAGGGAAGGTATGTTTTTTTATTGAGGGGGTGGGGGGGAGGGGCTGAGGCTTCAGAGGGGAGGGTTATTAGTGAAAATCTCAAGTTTTGTCGAGGGTCAAACCTTTTTTATTTTGGAGCGAGGTAGTTTCTTGTTGACTTAATGGGAGGGTCATGAATTTCTTACTGTATGAAAGGGGAAGTGCTACAATTCCCCACCCCTCCCCCTAATAAATAACGTACCTTCCCAGGTTATTATTTCCTGAACTTTCTACTGTTTGAGTTCAAATACACCGAGTGATCCAAATAATTCTTATTTCCAATCAATGGGCTCAAGGAATGATTTACAGTATGAATTTCACAAAAGTGACAAACAAAAAAAAATAAAAAAAGGAAACAAACAAAACAAAAAAGGAAAAAAAAAAAAAAAAAAACGAGAGTTGCAATGATCTCACCGACATTTTTCTTTGTGTTTTAGCGCGTCAGAAGACGAAGACGTATTTGGGCCTAGTACATCGACTCCAACTCCAAACTTACGATATAAAAGAATGAACAACTCATCGATGTAAACTCCAACGGTCAACCAACAGCCCGGCTACTTCCGCGTAAATTTCGCTTTGCGCAGAGGTTAATGCTTTTGCGCGTGTTTGCTTTACGATCCACAAGAGGATGGCTAGTTCTATTGTGGGTCTGTTAGTTGGTAAGACAGCCTATTGGCTTGATGTCAAGGTTCTGTCTTTGCATTGATTATCCAGTGCATGCTATGCTTCTCGTTCGACGCATTGATTCTACAATGCACGGCAATTATTACTGCTCAATATGAGCGCTTCTCTTGTAGTTTGATTGGCTTTTCAATGCACTACAATACTTCTAATTATTGCGCTACTTTGCGAGCGCACTTTTTATACTGTGACTTGGTTTGATTCGAAAGAGCCATAGCTGCGCAGATCAAGACTGTTATTTTTGTAAAAACGGTCTGTATTTTGGACGAGGAATCGATCAACCTGCCTGAGAAGTGATTTGAAGCCTTAGGTAAATCTTAGCACCGCCCAGCATTTATAGAG
Organism: Actinia tenebrosa; assembly: GCF_009602425.1. The sequence goes on along the minus strand of NW_022259437.1, from coordinate 227,733 downwards.
CTTGCTGATTGGCTAATAGCCCACATATTTCTGGTTGTTTTAGAATAACATTTGAGGTAGAAAAATCCTTTTTGCAAGGCTCAGTTTTCGGAGTTCTTGCGGCTTCCACGTTCATCCCACTAGATTTTGGTTGTACAAAATCAAAAATTTTATTGCATTCGTTCTAGCAATGCACCCGGCCTCACAGCGTTGGCATACTTTGGTTGTATCGAAGTACCAACCGCACAATTCAAATGGCTACTAAGTGATTACACACGCTTTAGTAACTGCTTTGGTTTTGCAGAGCTAATATTACATCACCACGATTAGGCTTGCTCTCCTCCGACAAAATACGTACCCACTCCTCCCTCAACAATTTTGGATCATTCACACCCTACCCCTTATTTTCTGTATATATATTTCTGATAGTTCTCTAGCTGTTTCGGAAGAAAGCAAGCCTAGTATTCTCCAAATTCCACGCTTCTAATTTCAGCAGAACTGGGATTGTGCCGACTGATTATTCCATTTAAGCCATCGGTTATGCTATGGTATTCCCGCCCGCAAAATAAAGGTCATGTTTCATTGTTATGTCTTTGTGACGCACAGTTAACTGAATTCAGAATATTTGTATAGAATATGGATATACCGCGCAAATAGTTGAGCAACGTGTAGTGTACAATGGAAGTAGATATCTGTGTAGGTAGAGTCTTCGCGGATGATTTTAAAAAAAATTTAAAATCTACGCGCATGTTACTTGAAGAGAAGTTGCAACACGATTGCACGGTATACACAAACATTATTTTCCTTCGAACTTAAAAAGCGAGCGTCACAAGGATACAACGATGGAAACATACCATAACTTATGATTTCGAGATTGATGTTTGATTGAAATAGTTTATTTATCTGTTGTGGCGAATTACAAACTCCTTTGTGAACAATGCTATTCATAAGTTCCTTTAAATTTAAACAGTTACACTGACATTCTAAGCAGACGCTTCCCCCCGCACCTCCCCCCCTCCTCCATTTTGTGTCCGTCCGAAGTTCAAGTCCTGACTAAATCGCCAAGGAAAGGTGATGCGAGGTGTTGAACTGAATGAGTCCGAGGGCGGAAATTGGCTTGAAAGGTTTTTAACTTGGCAATAAAATGATTTTAAGAGGAGTAGGAGGTTTCAATGAAAAAAAATAAAAAGCTTTTCTACCGAATTTGATGTGTTCGAGAATAAGATCTTATACGTTGGAGTACCCTGCAAGCTAAGGGTCCTTTTCTACCTCGCTAGGAATCAAGAGGAAAAGAACCTCTGCTGGCACCTGCGACTGATTATCTTTTCCTCTCGCTTCCTAGCGGGGTAGAAAAGGACTTCTGCTCGCAGGGTAACGTTGACGAGAACTATTACTGAAAGTAAGAGAAAGTGGAAAAGCTTAAAATTATTCTATTTTAGATGATGTTCCCTGGAGATTTATTTTTTTCAACTTCGCATCCTCACAATGTTAGTCGTTTGAAAATGGAAAATGATTTGATCCTAGAAATGCACGCTACTCAGTTGTCATTTTTGCTGTGACTGCATACATACTTTGCTTGCAGCACATTTTAAAGCCGTTCATTAAAACACTTCTTGCTCCTTGGTGGTTTGAATGTATTTTCATTTTTACACACTTCCACGATGTAAAACTTGTGACAATTTCACCTGCCTTGACTACACACCCACCCGAGAAGTCCCTAAAAATGTCGCTGAATAGACCCTTAGTAGCACGTCGGAATGCAGCTCAATTTGGAGGACATAACAGGTTTCCAATTCTCATGAGATTATTTTATTTTGTCCTCCAAATTGAGCTGCTTTGACGTAACATACAAGGGGTCTATATCGTTTATTTACAATTATCTGACTAGATCTTAGTCTCCTACGCAGCCGCTATTAGTTTCGTCACGCAACGCTTACTAACTAGATCTTTGTTAGGAAATCATTTATTCATACAATTCTTTATATTATATACAACTAAGTAAATGAATTTATATGGTGGAATGAACGAGCACGCGACAAGACTGAGACTAGGTTTGAGCAAGACTGGTATCGAACTCACCGTGTTTGGAATTGTGGGATTGGAGACCTTTAGCCCCATAATCCTGTGCGGTGTGAATTAGAATTCCGCAAAATAAATAGACCGCAAATGGTATTTCCTAGATATGGATCCAAAATGTCAATGCTTCCATATAATTATATATTTATTTTTGAATTCATGCCTCCCCAAAAGGTTCATAATCTTCACTCAACTCCCGTTGATTCCATAGACACTCGTCTGTACATGGAATCATTTGTAGTGGTTGAAGACACTAGAATAGCCCTGTGAAGGCAAGAATGCCAGAGTTAGTAAGGCGAAAGCAAAGGGGATCGATGGTATTCAATGAAGGGAGAGGCCACTGGTCGAAGGGAAGAGGAGACTGAAGTCTGTTAAATAAATAAACATGGTGCCTGTAGGAAGATTTTCTAGTAAAAATATTTTTTCCTTTTTTTCTTCCCATTTCCTTTCTTTCTTTCTCCCCTCCACAACTTTTCTTTTGAATCCTTTTCTTGTTTCCTTCGAAGTTTTCTTTTTTACATTTCATTTTCTCTTACTTTCTTCCCTTTTCTTTCCATTACTTTTCCCATTCCATACTTACGTGTTATTCTCGTTTGCTGAAGACTGTGTAGCATTACCAGCTTGTCTAGTTTCCCGATGATTTTCTTCTAAAAATGTTTGTAATCTTGAAGCTGGCAACTGACCCATATCCTTCAAGTCAAAACAAACAGCAGTGTCTTAGTTCTTTCTGATGCAACATAAAAACTGGGTCGAATTAGCATTGCAGTGCATTGTGGGGCTGTCTGAGGGGACATATTTCCAAGATGGCGTCTATTTCGTCCCCTAAAACAACCCCAAAATCCACTGTAATGCGCCAACTCGAACCAGTTTTTTCCTCAACCTAGGAACGGCTCCTATGTGGAATTTCCTCGATTCCCTCGAGTTTCACGTAGGTTGTCTTCCCATTCACCCTGGCCCTGGTTGCACTACCCTTCTCTGCACATTTTCATTGTCTCTCTATCAGAATCACGAATAAATTTGATTGGCGATTCATCAGAACCCATTTGACTGCTGTGATGATGTCTTCAAGCAGTGTGATTGGATGGAATGTACTTCCTGCGCTATTGATTGGCTTTGAGAAAAATCCATTTAAGTGACTGCAGAATTGTTTCCTCATTTTATACCACGTGTCATTTTCTAGAGTATCATTTCTTGGTTAAATGGTTGCATAGAGAAGACACATGAATATGGATATAACTCAAACAAAGAATCTTATTCTCAAGGGAATGACACGTCTGGCCTGGAATGGGAAAACTTTACACCTAAGGTAGAGGTCCACTGAGGGAGGGAAGAGAGAGCAAGAGGTAAGGAGAGAGAAAGAGAGAGAAGGGGGTGGGACTGGGTGGGAGAGATCGATGCTAAAAAAAGAAGTCAACTTGCGTTCAGCCAACATGGCGGACATGAAGTCACAATTCATAACCTAAGCCGTCCTTACCTTAGTCTCCCTCGCACCCGTTTTTAGTGTCGGTCGTCACAGGGAGCGTTGCGTGACGACCGACACTAAAAACGGATGCGAGGGAGACTATCCTTACCTTGAGTCTCTCGTAAGTATCACCAATGATACCAATAAACAAACTGAGGACCACATAGATAAACAGAGAGATGAATATGTACAAGTAGAGTTTACTGTAGATCCAGATAGCTTGGTTTTTAGGGTTGACCAATGCGTAGGTGTTGAACATGTCGTCTCCATTGACGAGCGAGTACAGACACTCCGCTGTAACAGTGGTGTCGCGGAACTACAACAAGAAAAAGGAAATACAACAAAATGTCAAATATTATAGACGTTTGTGGTTCGGCCGGCCTAACCTCGCTAATAGAGACTTTTAGCACGACGTTCTTGCTAGGCAGACCTCAAACTGTAGTTCCACGTCAGGCGTTTTCCTTCAAACTTTCAATATTTAGCAAGGCGTCATAACGAAATTGTTGCTAGAAGAGTGGCCATATTGAATATTGTAAAATCTACTTATATAGAGTAATATAAAACATTTCAAGCTAGAGTGACAACAAACCTTGGGGTGGTAGGGTCCAAGCACAATCCAACCACACAAGGTGAAGCCAACAAACAAGACGCCACTACAGACACAGAACCGAAGAACACTGGGGCCAGCCGCCTTGATCGTAACGAGTAGTGTCTATGAAGAGAATAAAAATAAAACCTTTTCAGAAAATTCTGACATCCATAAAAAAGATGGTGTGCGATGTGTCGTAGATTCCATCTCCAAACTTCAAATCATTTGAGTAGAGTTGCTTGTTGGTTCTCTTTTTTGAAAGTTTTGTCTCCCCCCCCCCCTCCCCCCTCGATCATAGAACGAGGGCCACAAGTTTGTTAGCCACTGGCAATTTAGTGCTCCCATTGTAAAACAAGGACGATCGAAACCCTCCCCAGGGAAGTAGGGTGGGGGATGTAAGCTACGCGAGTTTAAACTTACGTTGTATTGTTTAAAATACTGTAAAAACCTTAGAAGACCACACCAGACGAGTAAGACAGCAAGACCAAAGAGGACACTACACACGTCATAATAGTCACCATCCTGTTGACGAAAGCAAATACTTAACTGAAACAAACTATTGAAGGAATTCTGTGATTTTGGGTTATCAGAACACGGAATGGTTTATCCACAACACAATAGTAAAACCCTACATCAAAGTGACAGTAAGTTTGCACAATGCATCAATTAAAAACATATTCCATGACGCTCTGTTTTTTTTCTAGAAAGCAGAATGCGCGTCAAAGACAAAATAATATCCTAGCATATCTCATTTGACGATAGTGCTAGTTTAATTTTTCCAACGAATGGAACATTGCGCAATCACAGAAACGAAAATTTTTGATACTATAGTAAAAAACTTTATGTTTGCACAAAATTATATCTCGCTTGTTGATAGTATTGGTCGTCAATAGACCACGTCTCATTCCCTAGAGTATCATTTCTTCGTTTAACGGTTGCGCATTAAAAGACACGTGATGAATAGAGCGTTTTCACTCACGTGAGAAGGCAGCCATAAACAATAGAAACGTTATGCACAGTATTTGCATAAAAATTGATTTCAATTCCTGAAGGATAAAAAATTTATTGTTTTGGTACCCCATAATGTCCACTGTGACGTCACGTGAAAACGCTCTATATAGATACAACTCAAAGGAAGAATCTTATTCTGAAGAGAATGACACGTGGTCTGGAACGGGAAAAACATTATGTCCAAGATAGAAAGGTGTATTTTTCACTTAAGGTTGAATGCGCATTTGATTGACAATGCAATTGTTGTTCTCTCCCTTGCCACGAGGGTTTTCTCCGGGATCTCCGGTTTCCTCCCTCCGTAAAAAGCAACATGTGAGTTGAGTGTTGTATGTTGTAAATATAGAATGTAGTGGTAGTGCGTGTGGAGGGGACCTCACGGAAGAGCCCCGCATGGGGAGTGGTGGTTGTAAATATATAATGCACGACATGTTCCATCTAGGTTCTTGAGTGCTCTACCTACCCTTTGTTCTATAGCAATTTTATAAGTACATCCTAATATAGTAAGTAAGTCAGCTACAATGATGACAATAAACCACAAGTTAAACAGTTCCATGGTTTCAGATAACGTAAGTGGATTGTGCTGTTCTTCCTCAAAGTAAAGTCTTGCCTCCTAAAATAAATATAACACATCAAAAATCTATCTATTTTCATCATTATGCCTCCCAGACAACAAGCTACACTAACTCCAGACATCTGGGTTTTTGGCTTGATTTAATAAAATTTCCAACGGTCTGATTTAGTTGGTATTTTTTGATTTACGGAAGCCAAACGACTTAGACATCTTGGGCTGTGTTAGTTGCATAATTATATATAAAATGGGTGTAAATAAAAATAGACTTGCACCAAGTCTCTCTTGCTAACTCGCTGGAGATGAGCTGAGTGAGGGTAAAACTGATCTCCTGAGAAAATTGGAAGGGGAGTATGACCCTTGTGTAAGGAAGTGTTAAGAGGGGGGATCGAGAAAGGCTACTTGTTAATGAGTAAAGCTCACCTTCGCCAAGTGAATAGACTTGTATAGAGACCTCAGGCACAGGATCAGAGATAATGTGGATATGACGATTACAATGACACCAAATACAAGAAAAGCAATAGCAATGAGGTGACCAACTAGGGAATGAATATCAAGAATGAATATCATTATAATCAGGACCATCATTATAATCATCATTATCATCATCATCATCATGATCATTATCATCACTATCATTATCATCATCATCATTATCATTATCATCATTATCATCGTCATTACCATCATCATCATTATATCATCATCATCACTATCATTAACATCATCATCACAGCAAGGCCATCATTATCATTATCTTCATTATTATCATTATCTTCATTATTATTACCATCATCATCATCACAGCAAGGCCATCATCATCATTGTCATCATCATTATCTTGATTATGATTACCATCACCATCATCACAGCAAGGCCATCATCATCATTATCATCATCATTATCTTGATTATGATTGCCACCACCATCATCACAGCAAGGCCATCATCATCATTATCATCATCATCTTGATTATGATTACCATCACCATCATCACAGCAAGGCCATCATCATCATTATCTTCATCATTATCTTGATTATGATTACCATGATCATCACAGCAAGGCCATCATCATCATTATCTTCATCATTATCTTGATTATGATTACCATCACCATCATCACAGCAAGGCCATCATCAT
>NW_022259437.1:199644-214949 GCF_009602425.1 Actinia tenebrosa | reverse complement strand
GGGGGGGGGGTCAACTAGAAAAGGGTGGGAATGCTCATCATACCTTTAAGGTTCTAGACCTGCTATTAGGTACCATTAGGGTAACATGAATCCAAGAGGACCACCAGAGAGTAAGCTGGTACAAGATTATAGGGTGTTTGCCATATAATGAGTGACGTCCTGAGATTAGCTAGGTGGTGACAGCTAGAATGACAGTTGTAGTTAAGGATATTTATTTCAGTTCATCAAATGACTGTCACTCATAGAAAGTTGGTACTTTTAGGAGCAAAAATCATGAGTTGCCACGCCCATCTGGACAAGAATCAGGTACCTAATTCAGAGGTTATTTTAAAAATTTCTGATGAGCATCCCTGCAAGAGAGGAGTTGTGTGTGGTGAAACTAGAGGCACTGTAGTGCTCTACAGCTCCCAAAGTGCTTTTATCACATATTTTTTATGTTTTACATTTGAGCTGAACATGTATTCCATTCTCTTATATAAACATGGTTTTTCAAGCATTTGGACCAATATTCTTCATTGATTTGTATTAAAGTTACTCACATTCCAAACTGAAATGAATCATTCTTGATATAATGTTTGTTTTCTATTGGCTTTGGAAGTTTTTGACATTCTGAAAAAAACACAAAACAGGGGCAGTCACTATAACAGTTCTAGACCAAACCCTCACCTCTCCTCTTCCCCAGAGCCACCAGTATGAACCATGAATTAACATACCAACTGGTAGAAATATAATTTCATTTAATGGAGGGTTTCAACTAAAACTCATCTCACCTCACGACAAGAGAGAAACTCACCTGAAACAGTGTCAGGCACGAATACCAGTAGATTATCCTTTGAACCCACTGTGAAGTTCTTGAAGCGTCGGTAACACAGGACAACATGTGGGGGATTCCCGTCGGCATCCTTTGATTCGTAGTCATAGGAACCAACAGCGTCAAATATATTGTAATACTAAATTAAGTAATTATAATAATGATATTGAGTAATTTGTTGTGATTTTTAATGTGAAGTATGACAGGGGCAGATCCAGGATTTTTTCAAAGGGGGGGTTGTAGCATTGGTTGAGGTACTTGTTTGGCGGGAAAGTAGCACAGGGTTCCCAAACGGAGGTAGGTCTTATGATAATGATTACTTGCTGCAGGCGAGCAAGGTTGTTTCAGGTCCCACACACGGCGTATAGAAAAAAAGCGAGCAAAATGTGTCGGCACCCCTAGATCTGCCACTGTGTGATTGTCTAGGTGAGTGTATTGAGTTAATATGTGACATCACAATAAGCCTTTTCAATCTGGGAGTACGTAATGTTTTCTTATTCCAGACCAGATGTTATTCCCTACAGTAATATTTCTTTCAAATAGGCAGAATTCCATACTCAAACATGGTGGCCATTGTGGTACCGTTAACAATGGATGCTAATGAGAAATCTTTTGTTAAATGGTACCAACATGGCCGCGATGACGTAACGTGCAAAGGAAGACAATAAGTAATTTAACCTGTTCATGGGCATAATGCAGATATGAATAAACTTCATCCCTGGTGTACACTATAGCGGCATTATCTGCTTCACCATTGTAGTCCTTCAAGAAGAGATACTGCAACGCTTGGTGATTCTCTTCAGCAAACTGCACCACAGAAAACCTATCATTGCCAAACAAGCCAACCTAAAAAAACACAATAAACAATAAATCAAATAAGTCAAAATCGTATACTTTAAAGCTGGTCAAAGCAACTTGCTGTGCTTCAACGGCTTCCTACCTGAACAGTAACAATAATAATCTTAAAAATCTGTATCAAAAGCTTCCAAGGCTTTCGTTTTCTGGCTTTATATTTCCGCCATGGATTCATAAAATGGTATTTCAACTTAGCCTTCAGGATTTCGCGTCGACTGAACTCTCTGCGATTATACGGCGTTTCCGTGTGTGTTTCCCCCATAGTAACGTCTCCGGGGTTTCGAAAAGACTTAGAATAGAATCCGTAACGTATGTTCGAGGTAATGGAATCGCTAAAGACCTGATCTTCGCTCTCTTCTTCAACGTTAGTTAGAAGAGGTTCTTTAGACACAGACGAACTACGTGTGAGTGACGACCTGTTACGCGAGTTCTTGTGTGACATTGTTGAACTCATTTTCGGTTTTGAGGTCAACGTTTTTCTAGAAAAATTCTTGAAGTTCACTACATGTCTAGAAATTCTAGAGCTTTCTGCCTTTGTAATAAGATAATATTTAACAAATTGTACTTTAATCTCCCTTGATTTTTTAAATATTGTGTAATCAAAATTCACGTGACTGACGAATGATAAGTCACGCAGTATAATCGTCACGAGATTTTAATCCCAAAAAGCCCAATAGTCTAAATTCCGCTGAAAATATAAAAAATGGCATTGAATAAAGAAAGATAATTTTAAAATGTTCTAAAATTATTCTGTTCTAAAAATTATTATTTTTAATTTTGATTGATATTATTATTTTATATTTATGTTAAAACAGGCCAGCGGTTTTGTTGGTCCGCACTAAAAGACACGCGCGAATTTTTACCAACTCATCCAAGATGGCGGACAAAACACAAGAAGAATTAGGTAAAAAACTCCCAACGTTACGACTGATTTTCTCCTTAAATATTCGTTCAATTTATTAGCGTCTGTGCCCCATAAATAAGATGTTTATACTCCTCTTATATTGTTTTCAGACCTTCTTGAGAGGCTTTTCCTTCGTCTCGGCGCAGCTCAAACAGATGACCAACTGGAAAAAACTGTTGCAACTTTCTTGACTCCTCTACTGTTAAAAGTTTCAAGCAACAATGAAAATGTCAAGAAAAAGGTAAGAAAAAAATGTATCTTAAAAACTGCATTATTATTCTATTTGCGCACCAAATCCGCATTGTCTATAGTTAAGGTAATTTGGAATATTCTATAGGACTATTTCGACTAATAGGCTTTTAAAAAATCTTATAAAATATTTTGATAATGAAAATATAAGCTTAGATTCAATGAATTGATTTTTTAAAACGTCCGATATTTCTTGCAAAACGTTTTGAATTCCCCATCTTATATTTAATGGCTATCTAATTATATACTAAACGCTTTCAATACACGCTCTCAATAAACGCTTTTTACAGTTCCGTTCAGTGACCACAAATAAAAGTTCCAAGCCAAGGTCGTAGTTGCTGCACGCTGCAAAACTACAGTTTATCATGCACGGCAACTCCAACCTTGACTTGGAACTTTAATTTGTGGTCTCTGAACGGAACTGTAAAAAGGAGTCAGGTCAGAAACCACGAATTAAAGTTCCAAGTCAAGGTTGGAGTTGCCGTGCATGATAAACTATAGTTTTGCAGCGTGCAGCAACTACGACCTTGGCTTTATGAGTATCAAAAATTCACAGTAAGCTTATAGACATAAATTATATGCTACGACCGTGATGGTTCAATGTCTGAGCATTCTAAAGGGACAATCAATGATTTCGGTAGAGCGATTCTTTTATTGGATGCATATGTTGTCAATTCTGTGTTGTGACAGTGCTGTATGCCATGATATTTAAGGCCAAACAAAAAATAAGTGTGTTTCCTATTTTGTGACCGACCCTAATTTTTTTGCTGATTTCTGCCGACCCTAATATTTTTTCCATTCCCAAATGCACCACAGGGTTCCCAGTAAGCTCATTTCCACTGTTGTATCATTAAAAAAAGTTTTAACCTACCGACCCCAATTATTTTTCTAATGCAACAGGAAACACACTTATTTTTTTGTTTGGCCTAATAAGATTAGCCTTTTTATGGTATTTAATAATGTAGGTGATGGAACTTCTAACCCATATAAACAAAAGGCTGAAAAGTAGACCCAAAGTCCAGCTTCCTGTGGAAGCTCTGCTAAACCAGTATCAGGTAATGTATGGAAGTGCACTATTTTATTGACAAATTTGAAAACTTACATGCATGCTTTGTGCAGTTGTAAAGGAATATGAATGGGGATTGACAGAACACAATTAGAGAAGTGCATGCTTATTTGGGGAAGCTTTATACATAGCTTTATATATTTATCAGTTCTCGCAGCAGGCGCCGTGGAGAGGGTGGGGCAGGGGAGCTACAGCCCCACCACTTGTTCCCTTTTCACATACTAGTCTCTTACATTTTCCAATCTTAGCCCCCCACTTTTTAAGGTGCTCTAGGCATTTTCTTTCATTACAACTTATATTTAACTTTATTTATTTGACCAAATACGTATTTTCTTTTCAATGATCTAAATATATAATTTAATATAATGTATCATAAAAGGAAATGTGAATAAAGATGTATTGTATTGTATTGTATTGTGCTCAGTGCCATTAAATGCATCATAAGGACTTTAAAATGGGGCACTTATTTTTGACATATATTTGCATTAGCTGACTTGTAACTGGAGTTTTCTAGAGGTTTACAGTCTATCAATCTAGTTTTTCAATGTCACTTTAATCTCTGTAATGACTGTAAGTTCTTGCTTCTGATGTGATTACTGTATTTCTGGCCTTTTTTCAGGATACTTCAGTCTCTTCTTTTGTAACAGTAAGTATCTGTTGCTCCAAGAACTACAGTTTTAAAATGAAATTTAAATTATTTGCAGGAAGTCCAATTCTTTTTTCTCAATATATTGATGTCTTGCTCTTAGAATTTCACAATTCTGTACCTGAGGATGGGATACCCAAGACTTGAAGAATCAAAGCAAATACAACTGGTACCAGAACTAATCAAGTGTATGTTTAGAAGACCTGTGCCCCAGCAGGAGTGGTGAGTTATATCTTGACTCAGATGAAATACTTGAATTTACTGAAGAAATAGAAAATGTGTGCACTTGAGCTTGCTGTGTACAGTTTTAAAGCAAAGGAAGATTAACGGGACATTAGAAAAGTTTTATGAGAAGCAAAACATGTAGCGCCGGAGTGCTTCTCGATACTAGTTCTCAAGTGTTCTGCCAATCCCCAAATGCTTTATAACTACACACAGCATAAGAAGCAGGTTGTTTATTCTTTTTTTTTTTAATTCAAATTACCACCATGTTGGACAGGAATGGAGAAATAGAAAGCACATATATGCTGTGTGCTCTCTATAGTAATAACTAATCAGGAAACAAGATTTATGACACTGTTGTTCTATAATTTCCATTTAATTTGAAAAATATAGTTGTTAAGCTATGCTGTTAGCCAATCAGGATGAAATATTGGTGATATATATTCCACTGGAAGATTTTAGCTATAAAGGATAATTGTTTGTAATGTATCATTATTTTTCTTATTTCTGCATGCTTTCAGCATTATGCAGCTTGTAACACCAGTACTGAGTATTGTAAAGGTATCTGAGAGTCAAGAAGAGAAGGATAGAATGTTTTTATTCAAAGAAAGACCAGAAGTGGCTAAGTTCTTCCTGGACTTCTTATTGGATGTACTGCTTTTGCCCTATAGGTATTATATGATTATTAATAAGTTTGGTTCCATGATGGAATAATCGCTGTCAAAAAAATGTGGGTGGACATCAGAGATTTCAGGCAAAAATGTAAAGAAAAAACCCTTTTGTCTGACATCAGTCATCATCATCATCACCGTCATCATCACCATTAATATCATCTTTACCACCAACTTTATCATTGTCATTCAACATCATCATAATCATCATAACACCATCACCACCATCATACTGTATATTGCTGGTATCATTATCGCAGCCATCAAGATTATTTTCACCTCATCATTTAGCATAACCATTATAACTATCACCACCATGTCCATTGTAATCATCATCATTATCAGTTGTTACCACCACCATTATTTTACTCATACCCCTCTTCCTTCCTGTTATCATGATCAAATGACTCAGCCCTAAATAGATATCTCACTTTATGTTTATTCTATCGTATTTAATTTATTCCAGTCAAAGAACACAAGATGCCATCGTGTTAGAAGAGCAAACACTTCCTCCGTCAGGAGAGAATGACAGCGAGATGACAGTAGTAGAAGCCAAACCTCCTGGCCCACCAGCTGGGCTGAGCTTTGCTGCAGTTAAGAGGGTCATGGGGGAACAACCTATTGAAGGTGACAACCTAGAACAGGTCAGTAGAACATGTTGAATTATGATAAACTCTTTTTATTATGAGGCAAACCAGGCTAGACTGGTTTCATGACAGCCATGTGTACATGTTGTTGGGCAAAACAAGAAAAGTTTTCTCTTTTGGGAAATGAAATCTCTTGTCGCGAGGAAAGAGTGCATTGATTCTGTCCATAAACATGGCAGCCAATTGAAATCTTTCTAAAAAGCAATGATTATGAATCGTTTCCTTAATGATTGCATTTTTGATACCTGTTAATAATGTTATAAAAGTACTATTAAGGTCTATTTTTTGAATACTTGCTGTGAGGATAGGTTGCAAGCTATAGGTTCATTCCAGTTTTTGTCGTATTTAGGTAAAGCTTGGCATTTTAAAGTTCTTCTCTAAAGATGTCTTCGAAGCAAGTGATGTCATCTGCCATTTTGTTGTTGCCACTGGAGATTCTAGACACAGGTAGTGTTGCCATGGCAACATAGTGTTCTCTGCACCCTTAAGAATATATTTACGATTTGTATTTTTCAAATCCTTCTTCCTTTCAAAAAATGTCCTTGCATATATTTTACAGCCTTTATTATTGTAGTATTGTAGTAATAAATTTTTTTAAATTTCAGTGTGGGTGACTTTGCTGACCATGAGCTGAAACGAGTTGCAAGGTAAACTTTCATTTTTCCTATATTCTGTAAATCTACTTTATTTTAATTTCTTTGTTTTTAACTTTTTTCGACCCAATCTACCTAGTTTTTAGGATCTATCATAATTGGGCTTTTTTTTTCTTTTTTTAATTTTATTTTATTTATAAACAAACATAAATCATGAGTACACATAACAAATAATACAAATAGTGGTTACAGATGGTGCTACAGGCTTACTTGTCTTAATTCAGATAATAGATTCTGATATTTATTTACATGAGAGTGTAACTTGCCTTTTTTTCTGGCAATTCTTCTTTCTATTTTTTCATATTCTAAAAGTTTCATTTGAAATACAATAATATTGGGCCTAGAGCCTCTAATTCTAGCATTATATAATACATATAATTGGGCTTAACCTGTTAAAGATTTCTAGCCTTTCTTATAATATTAATCAACATTTAGGAAAGAATGAAGGAAAGAAGATGAAAAAAAGAAGAACAGCAGGAAAGAAGAGAGGGAAAAAAACTCAGGGGAAAAAGAGAGGGGGGAGGGGGTGGGGAGGGAAAGAGGAATTATCAAATAGTAGGACTAGCTTGTTGATGGTTCCAATCTAAATCAACCAATATTGAATGCATTTCAGTTCCACAGATTGGGAAAAGGCTGATGTTGTCAATAGAATGTGTTCTATATTTCTTGGTACTGTCGTCACACCTGGATCCAAGGTATGTCAAACATTATCCCAATCTGGAGGCATAATACTAATGTACTAACAGTTCTCTCATGGCTGTAAGCTGCAAGGCTGTTAATAGCGCCTTAATATGCAGCGTGTAAAGTCCTCCACTTATCAAAAATGAAAATGAGACAATTTTGAAATGTGCTGTACAAGGACTTCCCAGTATTTTTATTATACAACAAAATGTGCAATGCTACAGAAATGCTTTGCTTTGCAGATGAGAGGGAGAGCCAATAGTGTCTAATTTTAGCTAATAACAAATACTTTATAACTGTTTTTGCTGTTAGTATATATGTAGGAACTTGTAGATAAATTGGATCACCGTAAAAAGCTTTGTGAAACTGACGTTTCGGACGTTAGTCCTTCGTCGGAGTAAGTGATGACGAAGGACTAATGTCCGAAACGTCAGTTTCACAAAGCTTTTTACGGTGATCCAATTTATCTACAAGTTTCTACTGTTTTATTCAGAAACACCGACGCAGTCCACACTAGTACTCTACTAGTTATCATCACTTGTTAGTATATATGTTCATTTGGATCTGTTACCTCACCAGGCTGTTGTCTCTGAAGACCACAAAAAAAGTCCTGCTGGAATTAGAGTCAAACAGAAGATCTTTCCTTATTTACTCAGGTCAAGGAGAGCTACTGACCACTTTCCTGCTTGTATTCAGGTGAGGATGCATGTGGTTGATGTATCATTAATGATAGCACAGTCCAGCGTCAACAGTTCTGTCAGCTGAAACAAAATTTGAATCGTTCTTCTACTTCTAACCACCACCAAAATTATTATCATCATCATCATCCAACACTAAAATTATCATCACAGCATTCACCATCATCATTGTCGTCACCAATGTTATYATCATTGCTATCAGCATCACTTTCACCTTCACCACCACAATCATCATGATCACCACCATCAACATCTCATACTGTACATCCAATCATCGTCATTATTTTAATCGTCATCGTAACATTCTGCTTTCAAATTATTCAGTTTAGTTTGTATGACATTTGCAGTCATCATCATCATCATCATCATCATGATCATCATTAATGTCACTGATAACAGTATGAACAGCTCATCATCATCAGCATCTAACATATTTCTTTTAGATTGTCTTTGATAGTTTATTTGGAGCACAGCCCAACTTGAAGCTCCGCATCAACGCAGTTCAGTTCGTTCATCATATGTGCCTGTGTAGTTCTGACAAGGTTCTCGGCGCCATGGGACAAGTCCTCTTATCAGGAATGACCAAACTTGTTGATCAAGAAAAACAGGTGTGTTGTGTGACTTACTAAGGTGTTGCGTGATCTTTCTACCTTCCTAAGAAACCCCTTCCCCCTAAATCCTAAAACCAAATAAGCCGAACCAACCCTCAATTTTATCGATACCCTGAAGCAACCTCTGGGCTGATCAAAGTCAGGGCACGGCTAACGCACAGATGGAACCCTGAAACAGCCTCTTGGCTGATCAAAGTCAGGGCACGGCTAATTCACAGATCGAATTGAAATTTACCGTGTTAGGTCTTAGCAAGGGAGGAAAACCGGAGAACCCAGATAAAAACCCTCGAATCAAGAGAAAGAGACTGAACTATCTCTTCTCGTATGTTATTCCAAGTCCAGGAATGAAACGCGAGACCCCAGAGGTGAGAGGCGAGTGCACTTCTGCTGCACCACCCTTGAAATCCCCAATCCTACATCCATTAAGTATGATTATCTGTCTGATTCCCTAAAATATTTTCTCATTGAAATTCCGCCCACAGCACATCAAGCTTCGAAGTCTTGCTTTTATAGCCATAGGCAAACTTGCAAGGTTAGCAATGATGATTTTTAGTTCATATTATGCTTTAGCAAATAGCGTTGCAGAGTATCTATCACACAAGGAAAACCTAAATATCACTCTGGTGATGCAATGTCTTTATAAAATTTTAGTACACGCGGAATCGTACAATTTGCCGTAGCAGCAAAATAGCTTTTGGTGGACGTCAATCAAGCTGTTCCCATGACAACAGTTGTCGAAAGTTGTCAAGAGGCGTGCCCTCCGCGCTAATGAGAATCAATTCATTCAATCATATTCAAAGACATTATGGTAACATAGTTTTTATGAACATAATTGAGTACTATGTAGGTTCGTCCGATTGTTTTTGCCGATTGTTTCCCCAGAACTGACACAGTTATCGTATTAGCGTCGTACAGTAGTCGTACAAGCATCGTTCAGTTATCCAATAATGATCGTACAAACATCGTACCAATAAACTTGATTTGTATTTTGCAGGCGTCTGCCTTCACTATTCTCCAGTGATATTGGTCTTGTACAGAAGCTATTTCAGTCAATTTGTGAAGTAAGTGAAACAAAACCAGAAATGGACATTTTTATACTAAAGATGCAAAATACGTCTGAACGGACATGCAGAACACTTTAGAGCTTCTTTTTATGCATCTCTGAAAAAAAACAATATTCACATTATAGTGCGAAAGGAGATAAGTTGGTCGCATAAGAAGATGGGCAGAAGACGCATTATGCACTCATACGCGCTATTTGATGTAGTGCATCTTGAACGACGAATTATTTGAAAAAGAACGTCTGTATACATAATGCGTCTTCCCGTCTTTATATGTGACGAACTTAGACACGCATAAAAAGACGCACTACTGAAAATGAACAAGTCTGTCCGGACGTATTATGCGTATAAAAACGACCATTTTGAAATCCCTGCCCTTGAAATCTTGGGTAAGATGTACTTGACCACCACTACCCATCATCACTATCGTCATCACCATCACCACTCACCATCACCATCACCATCACCACCACCATCACCACCACCATCACCACCAACACCCACCATCACCACCACAAACCCACCACTACCCACCGCCACCCCCACCACTACCCACCGCCACCCACTACCACCCACCGCCACCCACTACCACCCACCGCAAACCATCACCACCCACCGCCATCCACCACCACCCACCGCCACCCACTACCACCCACCGCCACCCACCACTACCACCGTGGTCGCCATGTATTTCTAATTTACTACTAACAATTTTTACCAGGAAGAAGAAGACACTCGTCTAGCAGTACAGGAAACCCTCTCCATGATGGCACCAGCATACAGAGAGACTAAAGGATCAACAAAGGCTTTGATCGAAGCGTTGATCTTGAGTAACGTAGAAAAGGACACTCACCAAGCAAGACTCGTTGCCGTGCAGTTTGCCAATACTGTTTTCCTGCCAACACACATCCCGTCCAGATATGTCTGCATGCTGGCTGTCGCTGATGTGTACGTGCATTCTTTATTCCTGTTATTATTTTAAACTGGGGTGTTTACCGTAGTTAAATCAATCCATCCGGTCGGAAATTCGTTTGCTAATCGTAAGAAAAGAGAGGGAAACTTGGCTTCCGACCAATGGTACACGCGTCTACCGGAAGAACCGAGAAGAACGGGGAAAATGGATTTTTGGAAGTTTCCGATCGGAATGAAACATACCTTTTTTCCAACCGGAATATCTTCTTTTCATTCCGTCGTTTGCTGTTTTGCTTGCCTTCATTTATTTCCTTGTAAAATTTATTTTAGTTTTCATTTTCTTTATATCGAGAAATCGTCGAATTTTTCATCTTTTCCTATTGTGTATTCTTGGCATTCTTTTCCCATGCATTCACTTCACCCATTCTTCTATTCATTTCTCAGTAAAGACGATGTTCGTGACGAGGCGAAACGCGGTCTTCGTTTGATCAAGGACCACAGTCGCCTTCACACATCATCCGCTCAACAGACGGAACAGACCCCATCAGATCGACTACCACCCTTCACTGACATCGTCAACTTTGTCGCGAAAAAGGTAATACCACGAACCAAAAATCTACTCACTTTCTTCCTCGTTCCTTTGGAATACCTTTCTTGTCTTATTTTCTTATTTTTCCCCACAAACATTCAAAGCATCTGATCTTTTCAAAACTTTCGTGCGTTTGAAAATTTTTGTTTCTTTCTACAGACCATTCTTTTTTCAGTTAAAAAAAAAGGGTTTTATGAGAGCATAGATGGAATGTTGCTTTTTTGTTGTTTTTGTTGTTGTTGGTTTTGCTAAGAAAAATTTCAAAATTTGTTTCCAAAATACTCTTGGTTGAAGTAACTTAACTTTTTTTGAGGAATATGATTACGAAGATTGTTGCGAAGATTAAATTTCTTTCTTTTCTGTGAGTTATTATACCTTGGGATGATGTTATTTCAAAACTATTTCCATCCTATTCCTAGTTACTGAAGTATTTTAAAATTCCAGCTTGCAATAATGACTTTAACCATGCTTTACCCTGCGAGCAGAGGTTTTTTTTCACCCCCCTCTTGGAGCTGGCTGTCGGGGAGAATGCTATGTGGGTACTATGCGGGTACTATGCGGGTACTATGCTTTAACCTGAAGGAGACAATAGTACGATTTTGATTTTAATTTCGATTTTATAAGCACAAGCACCGTTTTATCTTCACGCTAACAGTAGTCATTCTTTTTAAATAGTTTCATTTTTTAAGAGCTTGTATAAAAAGCAAAACTATAGAGTAGAGAAATTGCACAAAAGGACACCGGGTTTTGATTTTTCAATCATATTTACAAAGACACAAGATCTTAGTTTTACAATTTCAAATCATAGAATTTTTTTCAAATTAACTCTTAAAAAAACTTGAATGCTTTCAAAGTCATTAGCAGAATCTATTGTGATGGTTTGAGGAAAATTATTAGCCAGTTCTAGTCTGTGCTTTATTGAGAGCTTTCGTGATTTCCGTGTAGTGTGCTCTTGAAAATCGGCTTGCTTGCTTGCATAGTATTTACCTACAGACTTAAACTAAGACTCTAAATTAGACTCTCAAGCTCTTTACTGATTTTTCCCTGCTCAATATTTCACCGATTTTGCCATAGATATTTTTCATATGATATCCGGCTTTATTTTGTTTTAATTCTTGAGGCGCAACCGACATGACTCAAAATCTCTCTTATGATATTTAATATTTTTATTTAAAAATAAGAATGAAACATCCGTCATGTTTCGAATGAGGAATGCTTTGATATCGTCATCCAACATGGCGGCTAACATGACGTAACATGCACCCCAAGAATAGCTTATTGCAACTTTTTACTTTAGTACTGGCTGTGGTGTTTCGTGGTATTCTTCTCTGCTGAGGACTTTCTTTCTCGTATTAATCATGGCATTTCTGCTGTTTATGTAATAATGTAGGCTGGTGAACGACTTAAAGGAACATCTTGCTACACAGCTGGCCACCTTAAGCTAGCCTTTTCACCAACGATTTTTACTGAGGTAACTATCGGTAACTATTCATTATTAAGACCCTGTTGTCATGGTTCCGACTTGATCAAAAACCCATCACCATTATAACCAAAACAATAGTTTATTATACACTATAGGGCCGGGTTGTACGAAGGGTGGATAGTGCTAGGGATGATGTTATCCAATAAATTTATCCACTGGATAAGCATTTATCCATCGGATAGCACTATCCACCCTTCATACAACTGGGCCCGGGCATTTTATGAATTGCGAGCTCTGTTTAACTTTTGAAGCTAGTGAAATGATTTATTTCTTGTGAAAAATTCTCAGTTTTTTTTTGTTTTTTTTAACAAAAAATATTTTAAATTTTCGACCAGTCGGTTTCCGTGTGGCCAGAGAAGACGGGCGCCTTTTAACCTTACCGCCTCGCCTCCTCCCCTGGGCCACCCGCTTTTCAATATCACGTGATTTACCTACCACAGGTAGCCCATATCTCTCGTTTCACGTAATTGTTTTTCCACAGGTGATCCGTTATCTTAGACGATGTCTCTCAGACAGTGCAGGTGTTACAGAGGAAGATGAAGTCAATAATGAATCACTGGGTGTAATAACCCGCTACCTACAGTCACTGCTCGACGATATCATGGATACAGGTAAAGGGGTGCAAAGGACCCATGGGGTAGGGGTCAGGGGGTGAGCAGAACACCCTTAGGGTGGAGGTCAGGTGGCGTTAGTGATATAGATAAGAGGGGGGGAGCAAGCAAAGAATTTCTTGGGGTAGGATTCAGGGAATGAACAAAAACCACTTTGGGGGGCAGAGGGGAGATTCATCGCATCAGCAAAAGGGTTGTATTCAGGGGATCCTGAATGTAAAAGCTTTAATGAGTTCTGTGGTATTTCATTGCCTTGTTCTCTTGTTGTTTTTCTTATTCAGATATTTCTACCTCAGCTATTGGAAGATACTTGGACTTGCTCAAACAAGCTCTCCAACCAATTGGAGGTATTTCATCCATTCGTTCATTCATTCATTCATCCATCCGTTCACCCGTCCGTCCTTCCTCCCATCCATCCATCCATCCATCCCTCCCTCCCTCCCTCCATCCATCCATTATTGATTTCTTATTTTGTAACATAATTTCATTCATCCCTGTTAATTCAGCATCCAAGTTTCCCTCTCAGTCACCTTATTTCACTTTCTCGTTTTACTCAGGAGCTGATCTTCATGCAGTATCTCTCCACGGACTTCTAGAGATAGTTGCTGCAGTACCATCCAGAATTGCTAAGTTTTACCACCATCAACTTTACTGGTTAAAGGCAAGTCTATTCGTGGCTTTTGATGTAATATTGCTCTCACAGTTCATATTATTTGGGAATGCTCGTTTTTTGCGTGCCGTGATGAATAGCAAAAATTATTGATACATGCAAATGAGATGACAAGCATTAATAGCCTCACTTGTATGATATTTTGAAAATATTTTAAAAACATCTCATTGCAGGCTGAACTGTAATAACAGCGATTGCTTTCTCGTCTTTTCCTTATCTCAGACGGTAGACATTACTACGCCCTCTGCGCGTTAATATTAATGCACAGTAGATTTGATTTAATCTGGAAAATCTTACATTACATGACCTTGGCTGTGTATATCAAGTAATATGACTGTATTAAATGTTTCTTCATGTGCAGTGATTGAAAAGCTGCTTTGTCTGCTTGTCATAAGATAACTATATCAAGTTATTATAAAATATTTCTAACGTCAATTGACTGTTTTGTTTCTCAGGGTTTCACTGTTTCTAATAAACAAGAAGCACGTGAATATGCTGGTCGTTTGTTGGGCATTGTTGTCAGTTCCATGGGCGATAAGACGTTTGAAGATTTGTTGAAAGAACTTTCTGATTCTTTGCAGAGCCAGGTATGATAAATTGTCTGTTTGTCAGTCAGTCAGTCGTTCAGTCAGTCGTTCAGTCAGTCAGTCAGTCATTCAGTCATTCAGTCAGTTCAGTCATTCAGTCAGTCAGTCATTCAGTCAGTCATTCAGTCAGTCAGTCATTCATTCATTCAGTCAGTCAGTCATTCAGTCAGTCAGCCATTCAGTCAGTCGTTCAGTCAGTCAGTCAGTCAGTCAGTCAGTCAGTCAGTCAGTCAGTCAGTCAGTCGTTCAGTCGTTCAGTCAGTCGGTCGGTCGGTCGGTCAGTCAGTCAGTCGGTCAGTCAGTGGGTTGGCGGATGTGTCGGTCAGTTACTTTATCGGTTTTATCTTTTTCTGTCTATAGTCTTTAGATATCCAGCACGGGGCAGCCACAGCCTTGGGGTTCCTGATCGCTCGATACATCAAGGAGCAACAAATAAATCTTGCCGTCCAAGATGATGTGGTGATAGAAGACGTGGAGATGGAAGACGAGATGACTCAACCCAGCCAACCTTCAAACCACTTGACGGCAGTCGTTGCTAAACTAGGTAAGATATGTTCAATAATGATGAAATAAGACCAACCTCCAAACCACTTGACGGCAGTCGTTGCTAAACTAGGTAAGATATGTTCAACAATGATGAAATAAAACCAACCGTCAAACCACTTGACGGCAGTCGTT
>NW_022259437.1:177115-196542 GCF_009602425.1 Actinia tenebrosa | reverse complement strand
TCATCGTCATCTTCATCATCATCATCATCATCGTCATCATCATCATCATCATCATCATCACCACCATCATCATCATCGTCATCTTCATCATCATCGTCATCTTCATCATCATCATCATCATCACCATTACAGACACAAACCATTGCAATGATTTTAATTTAAGATATTACTAAAAATAAACTACAATACAGACGTGTGGTGCCTTAACCATTGACAGTATGTCCAAGCATTCTGATCGGGAACATTCTTTCTTAAAGAGGTCGTCAATTCATATCTGGATCGTGTAGTTTCCTTCACGTTCACATATTCATATTGGAGGTGCTTTTTATAAGCATCAGGGATTGGCTGAATGTTGTCGACCAATCACAAGCGAGATAGGGAATAACTGAATGTATAATAATGTGTTTTAGATTCGTCAAGTGGAGTTACAGTTCACAGTAGGTGAAGCCCTGTCGTGCGCAGGCGCAGGAATGTTCTCCCAAGCAGCACGTGACCCATGGACCATACGACACAACAGTTCTGCCGCACATGAAGTCGACCCTAATGTCATGAAGAATCTTATCGAGACGATCGTTACCAAGTATTCGAAAAATCCCATTCCATACGCAAGACAGGTAAGGTAGTCTTTCTTCCAGCCGTTCTTTGTGTCGTCACGCTAAGGGCACTAGGACACCGAATGTGGTTGGATTTCTATAGTTTTTTCCTTTCGATTATTGGAATTAAATTAACGTTATACTTGTTTACTTATCTTGTGTCCGTGTTCCTTCGTTCGCTGTTGTAATGCAGACGTTTTCATTCCAAAGGTCAAACGGTTTGAATAGCCTATGAGCGTTACTTCTAACGGCCGTTCCGTACTTGGCTTTGTTTGTACTATACCAACAACAACGCGACCGCGCGATGCTCCTTACGTCAGTAATATTCAACCTTCCAGAGTTAATATGGTTAATCAAATTCACCTTAAATTGCCTTGGTCACGCAACGCCTCCTCTAAGTAGTGGGGAGGGAGCGTTGCGTGACGATATTTAGGACGGCGTTACCATCTACCCACTGCCTCTGTAAGTGAGATTATAGATTTTATGCACGGATGACCACTTAAAATGACGGTAACGTCTCTCCACATGTCATCCGCATTACCCACCAATAGGAGTGACGCAAAAGAACCACTGAGGACGTACAGAAGGCAGTGAATACCCTTAGTACCTACACCTCATACTAACCATATCTCATGGCCGTAAATTGCATAAAAAGCAATGTGACTTTCACGACTCAATGTAAAGCGCCTTTGATTATCTATATAGAAAGAGCGCTTTATAAATCATAAGAATCCAAATCAACCCCAGTTCTTTCTTATCGCTATTAATATGACTCTTTTTCCAAGAGAACCATGAAACTAAATACATCTTTTTCGTTTCAGGCATCCTGCGTGTGGCTACTGGCCCTTGTCAAGTATTCTGGAAAACATCAAGCAATACAAGTATGATTGTTATATAGTATGACACTTGCATTATGACGTCATGAACTGCAACTACCAGCATTCATTGCACACTTTCTTTTGTTCAGTTAATTAGCACCAATTGTCTTAATATTTTTATGCCTAAATACGAATCTGAATAATGACGCCATCATGCAAACGACCTATTCGTTGTAGTTTTCTTCCCCCGAAGCTTGAAAATTTGGCTTATTTTTAAAAAATATTCTTCTCTCATTAAAATCAATCTTAAAGAAACTTAAAACTGTTATGTTTCTGTGTCAGGATGATTTGAGGCGAATTCAAATGACGTTCATGAGTTTTTTGGCCGAGTTAGATGGTAAGTGCGTGAACAACTTTCATTTATTTGTTTACTGAAAATTTGACGTTGCTTTTGCTTTTGTGCTAAGCAATGGTGGTTTTTAATGAAATTTTATTGTTGTTTTTGGTTTTGTTTTTGATAATGATGGGATGAGTAATGATGATGAGATGTTATGCTAGCATATATAAGTATTGGTGATGATAGCGATGTTGTTGTTGTTTATAATGATGATGATGGTATCGAAGATTACAATATATAACTATTGATGGCAGCTCTGGTGATGGTAGTGATTATGCTGATGCTTTTACATGAGAGTGATGTAAATAATAATAATGAAATTAGTGATACTGGGATGCTTACCATTTACATGGAAAAACTGGAAATTCCGGTTGGAAAACAAATAATATGTATCATTCCGATCAAAAAGTTACTGGAAACTCGGTCTTCCGATGGAGGTAATCCACTTTTCCCGCCCTTTTCGGTTCTTCCGGTAGACGCGTGTACCATATTTTGGAAGAAAATGTTTCCCGCTCTTTTTTACCATTAGCAAACGAATTTCCAACCAGATGGATTCTTTGAAATGGTAAGCCCCCTGATTTTATGCATAATAATAATAGCGTTGGTATTGCTGTTGTCTGTAATGTTTGTGCCCGTTGATAATGGTGGCTAATTACCCACATTCATATCATTGCGCCCTTTATTCTCATTTGGACAACTACTATTTTGTTCTACAGATTTAACCCAAGAAGTCGCTTCCAAGGGCCTGGGTCTAGTATACGAACTGGGTGGAGAGGAAAGACGAGAGGAACTGGTGTCATTACTGGTGGATACCCTCACCACAGGGAGGAGGTACAGAACATAACAATCTAGAACTCGTTACTTGTGCATTATTGTCTCATTGCGCTCGCCATAAACCTTTTCTCAGTTCGATAACCAGGATGCATTGTGGTATAGATTGGGTACGAAAAACCACCATTTGAGGCATGAGGGTCAAAAGACGTGTGTACCCAAGCTCATAGACCTTAATACCAATTTCTATAAGCATGGTGCATTGTGGTATAGCTTGGGTACAAACATCACCATATAACTTGAGGCGTGATAAACAAAAGATGTTGGTACCCAAGCTCATCGACCTTTTCTAAGTTCGATAAGCATGGTGCATTGTGGTCTAGATTGGGTACAAACAACACCATGTAAGGCGTGTCGAACAAAAGATGTTTGTACCGAAACTAGAACATATTCGCTATCTTAGGAAAGGTCTATGCTGGTGGAATTAAACAAAAGATGACGTCATGTTTACTTTCAAACATTGTTTAACCAATCACAGTTGATGTTATATCTATATATAGTTATCATGTTTTTGAGTTTGTGTGTGTTTTTTTAGGCAGGCAATGCAAGTTACAGGCGAGACCCAAGTATTCGCAGAAGGAGAGCTGGGTAAAGCACCAGAAGGAGGGTGAGGTTATCCATTATTTTTCGTATGAGCCAATCAGGTGACGCTTATTTTTAACCAACAGACTCACAGCTAGACCCGAATCGTCTATAGTCGATAATTCACGTCGAATGCGACCGATTGGTAATCGATTTTTTAGCTCGAAAAAGAGAGGTTGAAAGGGGCCGACTCAAGATACGACGTTGCGTACGACAGGAACGATCCATGCCTCCACAGCTCGTTTCTGCTTCGCGCATCGCTTCGGTGCCCTTTAACGGCTTTATTTATAGCCTGACCCATGGCAAGTTGCCCCAACTTAGCATTGTTAAAGTTCTGGCACTCTAATGAGATGGGACACCGTTACAGGCCTCTCTCAATTCGATAAACAATATGCATTCTGGTCTATCTTGGGTACAAACGCAGTCATAAATCCAAAGGTTGTTTCACGACTCGACAAGATGTGAAAGTTTTTTTTGAGACAACTATAGAAGAAGGCTTGATGAAGAAAAGGTGTTTGTACCCAAGCTATGCCACAATGCACTATGTTCGCCATCTCCGTCAGAAAAGGTCTTTGTATTTTACCTGTGGTCATTTTCTTTTCTTGTTGTAGGGGCGGTCTTTCTACGTACAAAGAGCTATGTTCCTTGGCTAGTGATCTCAACCAGCCAGACCTGATCTACAAGTTCATGCATCTGGCTAACCATGATGCTCTTTGGAACTCCCGTAAAGTAAGAATGAGATTCTGTAACACTGAATTACTTTCGATGCTTTCAAACCACGCCGATACTCAGTTCCAACGTCGAACTTCACATGAGCCGAACCTAACTTAAGCAATGGATAACAAGGCGGTCTTCTGTGATGTCATTAGGTTCGGTTCATGTGAAGTTCGACATTTGACATTAGCCTTAGAAAGGGGGGGGGGGGGCGAAATAGAGGAAATACGGTACATACGAGTGTCATAATAAGACTGTACTGATTTCTTTCTTTAGGGTGCTGCCTTTGGTTTCACCTCTATAGCCGCTCATTCAAGAGAACAACTTGAACCTCATCTCCCAAAGATTATTCCAAAACTTTACAGGTAGGAAAAAGAAAAAGCTTTCGGTTTACGTTTTATTTCATAATAAATAATATAAAAACCGGCATTACATTTTATTTTTACAACGACAACAAAAAAATGAAATTACCATATAAAATCTAAATTAAAAGCTGCCATTTTGTTGCCACGAAGAGGTGTCCCTGGCCCTCCCTGGCATCCCCCTACCTGGCTACGCCCTTTTTCAAAGTTGAACCTATCTTTTATGCTTTCAGTAAACCAAAAGGTATTGGTAAAACAATGTACTTGATATGTTTCTTAGTTATTTATTTGCTCATTCGTAGGTATCAGTTCGATCCAAACGTGAAGATCCAACAAGCCATGTCTAGTATTTGGGCTGCTCTTGTACCAGAATCGAAAAAGACGGTAATAAAACTTTTATATTGTTGGTCTTTACTTGACGTCATTTTCTGTCTCTTGTTAATGTTTTTATCACCTGGCTCAAACATTTTCAATAGAGTTCTTTCTGGCTGACAGCACATGTGGTCATTGTTGACAACCATTTGGAGACGTTAATGTGATTCAAACACATTTGTCATCTGATGATTGAAATCCAGCATTATTGTTAACTCGTTTTGAAGACAGTTTAGTGGTAAAGTTTGCTTCTTTTCTGGTATGTTTACATTGTTTTCTTATTTCTTATCTTAGGTTGATAAATACCTCAAAGAAATTCTAAAAGATTTAGTTCTGAATTTGAATAGTAACTTATGGAGGGTACGCCAATCAAGGTAGGCCATAGTGTTTTTCTGATTGTTTGCTTTTAGTTGTTGTTGTTCTGCGTTTTTTATTTGTTTAGTTTACTTTGTTTTTGTTTTCGTTTGTTGTTTTCAGTTTTTTTCTCTTTGTGTTTTTGTAGTTTTTTGTTGTTGTCGTTGTTTTTTTGTTTTTGTCGTTTTTCTCCCTTTGTTTTCTTTTAGCTTTGTTTTTTGTTTTTCTGTATTTGTTTTTTGTTGATTTTTTTTTTCGTATTTATAATATTTCTTAATCCTTTCATCTATATATCTATTGATATTTTTATTGATTATTCAATTGTTTTTATTGCTTCAGTTGTATGGCAGTCAGTGATCTACTCAGTGGTCGTTCAGCAGAAGATGTTCTAGATTACATGCCTCGTTTATGGGAGCTGTGTCTACGAGCAAGAGACGGGATAAAGGTGAAAACACTCCCTTTTTCCCCCGAAAAAGACGCTTGTATTTTTTCAGAATATCCACTGAATGGAAGTGCTGACTTCCCTGATTGGTCCATGATTTTGTAACTTCCATGGTACAGAAATATGTTGGAAGTCGCGTCTTCCAATATTTCCCAAGATTTGGAAGGTCGCACGATTTTTCCAGCTTTTCCACAACTAGCGCACCGAGCAGCTTACTATGAGTTGTGAGCTTATCAAAGGGTTGAGATCTTAATGCTGCGTTACTCTTCTTTTCTTTTCAGGAAACGGTGCGACAAGCCGCTGATGCAGCGTGCAGAAGACTCAGCAAGGTATAGTGTTGGAAAATTACTTTCCTTTCAGCCAATTCTACACCTGTCTTTGGTTAGCAACTTTGCTGTCGCTTGGCGCTTGGAGTTTGCCGCTTCAGCCATGTTGACTTGAACCATAGATTTTCCCCCGCGTGGCCTCGCAATAAAACGCTTCAGGACATGGTTATGCAAGTTTAAACAAAGATTTTTATTCTTATGGTAGTAAACATGGGGCCGTGTGATCAAGGTCTATAGTTAATACTTAATGTTCATCACATATCTTGTTACATTTTACAGGTTTCAATACAAATTTGTGACGTCAATCACGGTAAAATCGGTGAGAAGGCGATAGCCTTGGTCCTGCCGACTCTTCTTGATAAGGGGCTTGGAAGCAGTGCAGAAGAAGTCAGAGCCATCGCGTAAGAATTGGTTTTTGCATGATTAATTCCGTTGCAATTTAGCCTGTAGAGAATAGTTTCATGTTGGTGAGGTTTGCACCTATTTAAAATTGACTTGAATCCGAGAATAACTGGAAATACAAAAAGAAATGCCATAAATCCCATCCAGAAAAATTGTGATTTCATTTGTATTTTCATGTTAGTCGCGCATCCACGATACTTTTGAGAAGGGTCCGGCCATTGTGGAGAGAAGAGAGTGGCTGGGGAGGAAGAGAAGCGTGGTGGAGGTTACAGTTAAAATCAACTATAGAGGTTTTTTTACCATCACGTGCTTTCGTGAATTGAATTCTTTCTGATTTCAAACGATTGTATTGTTCCTGCCATCTAACATGGCTACCATCACGTGATGGTGCAAAACCTTTATAGATCAACTATAAGATAAATTAAATATGTTTTTTTCCCAAAAGACCATGAAAAACTTTATTTTTCTTTCTTTGTGAGTCATTGGCGCTTTCCCTCAGCCTTCTTTTTTTAGGAAACACTTATAGCTGTTTTGTTTTCCTATTCTTATTGCTTGTTATTAATATTTTTTGTTTTTTGTTTAGGTTGTCGACCATTTTGAAAATCAGTAAAAATGCGGTTAGTCTTATAGTGATATCGTAATCCTGATTTAAATAATTGGTTTACCATCATCCAAAAGTGAATGAAACTATGTTTCATGTTGGTTGATGTGGCAAAGAGACCAATGTTAAAACCTTTGTTCAATTCACTGCAATTTAACCAACATGGCGGCCGTAAAAACCAGAATCACTATTTCTTTATCTTAAGGCTCAAACTCTTCCCAGGCCTCCGCATTCTTAAGGAACACCTGTGCATGCGAATACTTTATAAATAATTCCATTTATTTGTTTGACAGGGTACATTGTTGAAGCCTCATATATCGGTTCTTGTGATTGCGTTACTTCAGTCACTCAGTGAACTTGAGCCTCAGGTAAGCAATGTGTCTTGGTCCAAACCCTCCCGAAAACTTGGACACTTTGCCGACTTGTCATACAATAATTCTTTATTCATATTTGTATTTACATCATGTTTTCAGGAAGGCTTGGATCAGGTTACACTGCACATGCACCTTGTTACCACTGTTTCGTGGTGGTGCATGCCTGCATTTATGTCTTGGTCCAGGCCTTCTTGAAAACTTGAATACCTTTAATGTATTATACATGCTTGTAATTTTTATCAAATTTTACCCTCTAATTTATTATCTTTTATGATGTTTGTATTTTTTGTTTAATTACTTTTATTATTGTAATATATCTCTATATTTTTGTTACGGGCCATAAGGGAGAGTACAGTTTTCTGTAATTACGGTTCCCTCTTTAAATAAAGTGTTACTACTACTACTACAAACTAATAAACCTCTAACTCTTTAAGTTACGTGACGTGACGTGACGTTATAATCTTTATTACGTGACGTAACCGACTGGTGCAGTTGTACTATGGTCAATTCAAGTAGATTTATTTAGAGATTAAATGTTCAACCAATCACAGCACGCGAGGATTCTCAGTCTTATCCAATCAGAATGTTAAAACACGAATCGTCATGGTCACGGCGCTGCATCTTCTCACCGAGTTTTTACAGTGAAGACACTCGAACCATGAACACTTGACTTTATTGATATTTTTATTTTCTGAGCTTTTTTCTGCTTCAAACCCTCTAAAAAAGTAGGATTGAACTCAAATATGCTATGTGATCAAAAGACAACTTATTTCTAAATGATTCACTCAAGGGATGCATGTTAAAAAAAGTAGTAAAAAAGCACAAAGTGTTCATGGTTAGAGTGTCCTCACTGTAACGACTCCCCTGTTATGTTCATATACGAATTCTGCGAAACTTTCCAAGAAAACAATAGAAAGGGGGTCCAACTACACACGCGGAAGAAAAAAGAATAATTACTATTTCATTTTATTCAGTTTAATCTTCTTTTTTCAGTCCATGAACTACATGAGTCTTCACCTCCACAAGAATGAAGACGTCCAAGAAAAGGTAAGAAAAACAATAAAGTCTAGTGTATCGTGGATTCAGGTGCTAGTCTTTATTCGTTTCTTATGTGGAGCTCACGTGGTTTGTTTCAGCTTGAGAGTGCTCGTATAGCCGCCTCCAAGATGTCTCCCATGATGGAAACTATTAACATGGTAAGATAGAATGATGGTCTGTATCATTATTTTGTTTTAATCAGCCCACCATTACATTCACCACCGTAATTACCATCATAATCACCACTATTATCATCAACCTTTTCGATCTCACCACCACTACCATCATCCCTTCACCACTATTATTATCACCCTTATCATTATCAACACCACTACCATCATCCCACCACTACTCATCATTACCACTATTAATAATAATAATAATAATGAATTTTATTTGACACAGAAGTCCTTGAGTAATGAATGATTTACAAAGATGCTGTGTATAATAAGAACTATAGTAAAAAATAATATAAATAAATAAATAAAGTGTTCTAATAAAGTGTTCTAATAAAGTGTTAAAACAATGAATATATAATAACATATGTATTGTAAAATTACTAGTTACTACATCACCTTTATCATCATTCTCACCACCACGACCATCCTCACACCACCTCCATTATCATCACTACCACTAACATCATCATCACACTTATAACCATTATCACCACCACTACCGTCACCATCAACACCACCACCACCTCCAACATTACCATCATCATCTTCATGGTTGGTGTCCGGCCTTCAGAGCTAGAGGTCCACGGTTCGATCCTCGGGATCTCCACTTTTGTTTCGGCTTCTCTATGTTCTGTGTACCTTTAGCTTTAAATATCCATAATAAGGAGCACTGATAGTCTGAGTGGGTAAAAGGCGCACCTTCGAGCGCTCTATACATGAGCCCCTGGCTCGGGAGATTTGGGCAACCACTCCTCGCGTTATCGAAGTAAAATAAATTGCCATAAATTACCAAATTGCCATAGCTTATTCTTGTCCGCATAACAAACATTTTTGTATTTTCTTTGTTAATGACAGTGTGTTCAGTACGTCGATGAAACGGTTTTACCAGAATTAGTTCCCAGGCTTTCAGATCTACTACGCAGAGGCGTTGGACTGGGCACTAAGGTACAGTTTATTAAGTTCATTCCATTGGTTCATGATATATAATTCTTGTCCTGACTAGCTATCGATCCTTTCTTTGTTTGTCGGTTTATTTCTATTCTCTCTTTTAACTTCAATTGACCTATAACATTATGACGTCACAGCTTGTTTACATGGGCAAGAATGATAGGAATTTAGGTAAAAATTTTCTTTCGTTCGGGATATTTAGTACAACATTTATCTGTTATCACCTTTCCCCGTCTAATTAACCATTTTTTATTGTGATTTAATTCGTTTTGCTGCTATTTTGCCCCCTCTGGCGACCATGATCCTTAGCGCTAAAACAATAGATTGTTTTGATGTGACGTCATAGCGTTATAAGGCAAATTCAGTTGATAGAACTCTTTGAATCTCACTAACTGCTCCAAATGGTGGTCAAACACTGAGTGACTTTTATTATTATTTGTGGCAGGTTGGCTCGTCTAGTTTCACGGTATCCCTGTGTCTGCAATGCCCTCAAGATCTCACACCATATTCAGGTAGATATTAGTGAACGATAGACTACGATGCATCCTGTTTATGGAACCAAGAAAAAGCCTTTGTGACGGTTGTTGGATAAGCCCCTTGCACCAAAACAAAAGACTTCCCTTCTCTTGAGAATAGACCTATCCCGAATTCGCTTGACTGATCACGAAACAATGGTTTCAAATCGAGGTTGAACTTGATGAATAAAAGAATCAAGTTCAGTCTCGACTTCAAACCATTGTTTCGTGGTCAGTCAAGCGAATTCGGGATAGGTCTATTGGCATCTTTTTTGATGTTTATATGGTTCATTGCTTTGATTGTTATTTAGTGCAAGGGGTCTAAAGAGCGTTTTGTTACGTGACGTCACAGCGGCCATCTTGGCGGTGTACTGAAACAATACATTTTCTGTTTCATTTTCTATTTCCTCGGGGAAATAAACTCCATTTTTAGGCAAAAACTGTGCAGAAATTTTGTATTGTTTGGTACACCAATAATGAATATGGCTGCCTCCTCATGTGAGTGAAAACACACTTTAGACACTCGAACCCGATGTTTCCGAGTTGTGTCTGACGGTCGTCTTCTAGTTCGTCGTCATCATTCTTAACTTTTATTTAATGCACCTTTATTTATTAGGAAAGCTTTTAAGTTCCCTTTTGTCTGGTTTGAGTGACAGAAGTGCGTCAGTGCGCAAGTCATACGCCACAAGTATTGGTCACATGGTTAAGGTATGGTTGTGTTCTCATACGAGATGTAAATTGAGGGTTATAACTTGCATCCAAATGGCTTCCCCTTTGGACCAATCAGAGACCGAGCAAAAAACCCACTAGCCAATCCAAAATCCCAATCCACTACCCAATCCAAATCCAATTAAAAGTCAACTTCTAAATGGCTTTAACCTAGTTTGGAGCCTAGCTCAGTCGTGAATTTCCAACGCTGTGATACAACAGCCAAAGCCTTATATATTATAGATTTTATGCTTCATCAGGAAACTATTCGACAATCAGTTTTTCGCATGTGTTAGACTGGTCTGTAAAGATCACATTTGCAAAATATTCCACCTAAAGATTTTCCTTTTCATCAGGTCTCAAAAGATAGCAGCGTCGAGAAGTTAATCCAGAAAATTAAAAACTGGTATTTCGAGAAAGAAGGTAAGGATGTGGTAATTGTTGTCCATTTGGATTCCTGTCTGTAACCTAAGAGAAATATGCCTCCAGTAAAAAAGATCCGCAATTCCTCATCAATTAATTCAGAAAATATACGATAAAATAAATGATAAGGAATAGCAAAAGTACCCCCTGTCTACATCAAGGCATTTTATTCTTCTACTCGCACCAATCCCTAACAGAGCTTATATCTATATTTGCGGGGTTTTCATTAGTTTTTGTCACTTCGGCTGTGTTCACCAACCTTTATCAGATCTTAATCAAAATATAACGAAAAGACAAAAAGAAAAACAATTCGTTCGTGGTTCAAAAAATATGTGCGCGCTGGTGCGGGAATTTCCACGTAACCGTTTCCTTATTTTTAAGGTCTTAACTTTGTTGTATTCTTATCCTTCATCAGATCCAGGATTGCGGATGGCTTGTGGTTTAACGTTTCAAGCCATGACTCGTTACTCTCCTGATATCATGAAGAGACACCTGACCAAAGCTTTGCCAACTGCTTACTTCGCAATGCATGAGAAAAAGAAAGCTGGTGAGGACATCGACACATAAATACCCTTAAAATTCAACTTCTAAACTTCAATTTAGAGTCTGGCCCTGTTACAACAGTGAAATGTGTCTCTTACTTGTTTCCCGAGGGTACTATCCACTTAATAGGTAGAGCAGTTTTCGTATGACTGTGAAAACGTCGCTGCCGTATGCGTGCCTTGCCACGACCGTGTTGTTTTCTAGACTTTTGATTCGGGGATTTTTCTCTCTTGCAATGTGATTGGTCGGACAGTGCCGTGACATTGGCGTGACCGTGTCCGCGCCGTGTTCCGAGCCGTGTTTCGGACATTTGATTGGATAAAGAGTAAATTATTATGATTGGTCGGACGTATACCTTGCCGTGTCATGACCGTTATCGTGTCGTGAGCTTTTCACAGTCATACGAAAACTGCTCTAAAAGCTAAGTAGCCTGTGTCTCTCGTTCCATATTGAAGTAGAATTTAGTAGTTGATTTTGGTCGAGGAAGAAAAAAACGGAGAATCGTGGCTACGCATTATATCCCATGCAACGGTAGCTACTTATCTGTAATAAAAGCTATCAAAGGGTTTATGTAAACGTGTTTTTTTATTATTATTCAGATGGTTCGTTGTCGTCTTCAGAGTCAGTTTGGGAAGAAATATGGATCGAAAATACTCCAGGTATTTTTCTTGATTGACAGCCGTGTATTGCTCGATTTCCCTGTCACGATTCAGTGTTGTCTTGATAAGGCGGCGCGTAGCAATGAAGTGTGTGGTAAGGACTTAATATTTGTTCTATAAACCGACTAGCATCTCATACATGTGAAAACGCTTTTCTGTTTCCACGTGAACACGACGCTAGTCAGTCGCTACTCAGTGCACAACCGACAATAATTATTCACATTGGTCGCCATATTTTGATTCAGTGTATGAAAGCCGAGAAGGATGTAATGATTGGTTACTGTTTTTCTGTAGGTACTGAGGGAGGGCTGCGTCTGTACTTGAACGAGATCGTAGAGATCACATGCCCTGCTTTATCATCACAAGCCTGGCCTGTTAGAGCACAAGCAGCCAATACCATAACTAATATGACTTCAAAACTTGGTTAGTAAATAAGTATTACATGAGGGTTATGTTGTGGATGCTGTTGTTGTATGGTTCTCTTGCTGCTGTTGTTATTGTCGTTGATAGATGGTGACAATGGTGGTGATTGTGGGATTGCTTCTGTTGTTGTTGTCATTATTCCCAACTTTTTTTTATTTAAACATATTTATTCACATATTAACCCCAAGATCAAAAAACTCATCGAGTGGGTCTATATATCTATTTACACATGAAACTAAAACGACTTTGATGTTGGTATTTCTGTCAAGTGCTCTTGCCTTTTCTAGGTGTTTTTTTACAGACAGTGTTGTCATTCATGTTGTTGGTGATGTCTCGCGAAGGGCAAAGTTCCATGTAATAAACTCTAGACTATTACTTCTGCTATGTATCTTTTTAGGGTCAAATCTTAAACAGCCTCATTTAGGTAAACTACTAGGCTCTCTTGTCAGTGGACTGACAGGAAGGACGTGGACTGGCAAGGTAAGTTTGACATTCATTTCCCAATGGAATTAAGATCTTGTCCCACAAACAACTATACAGTATCTGTTTTAAAGAGTACTACAAGGATTACGAGACAATTTTCTATTCTTTTTGCAGGACAGTAAACTATTTAAACAATTTATAATCAATTTTCTGTGATCCGAGTTTTAAATTCTGAGATGTTCTAGATAATTTGCTTGTGGGGCATAGCAATGGTAACTAAGGGGAGTCGGAACCGTGAATTAGATACCAGATTAGTACAGCGTGTCCTCGCGATAATTCATTGAAATAATGTAAAGAAAGATGAATTTATTTTTATTCCTCGTCTTTACAGGAAGCACTACTGGATGCCATAAAGAGTATTTGTAAGGAATGCAGGTGAACAACCTTTTTTTAAATTTTAAAGATTATTTTTCAAGTTCGTTTGGAAACAGAACTTATGAACTCTTGAAGACAGACAGACTAGCGGCCGTTACTAGTTGTCGAATACAACAAGGGAATAAGAAGGGAACTTTGTAACTATACTGAAGTTTTGGATGTTCATCCTTTATTGGAGTAAGAGACAGACAGGGGCAGTTTCACAGAACAGACAGACATAGAGAGACAAACGGATGAACAGACAGGCATATAGTTGTTGTCAGGAAACAGTTTCTTACAGTTACCACAATTGTTTGTGTTCACAGAAGTCCAATGGAGTCTTCAAGTCCACCAATAGAACCAAGTATTGAACAGGTACTTACTTGATGTGATGTGCAATATCTATATTATATCACATGGACGGCTACATTTATAATTTGGTTGATCAGGTATTGGGGGTACCTATACGCGTAGTTTTGTTTGGGGTTTGGAGTTTGGGGTTTGGGCCGAATTTTCACGATTTTTGAAATTTTTCAGATAGTCAAATAAAAATGGAAAATCAATGACATTATTTTAAGAATATGTTTGTGGCTATAAAAATGAATTTTACAGATCTTTCTGTTTTTACAATCGAACATGCCTATTTTTTGTTTGTTGTCTTTACTGTCACACCAGTGGCCGCCATTTGCTATCAAACATGGCAGTCAAGTCTAATTCTTAAGGATGGGGGGGGGGGGGGGAAGGGGTGCATGTGACATGTGATTTGTCATCGAACATGGCGGCCATTTCTAATTTCGTTATCGTGGGAATTAGTAGTAGAAATTATCTGTATCTAATGCATATTTCTTGGATTTCAGGTTGTAGACGCCATATTCAAAGAATGCAAGAAGGAAAACCCAACCTACAGACAAGCAGCGTTGCTGTGCTTTGGTCAAATTGTTGACGAGTATTCCATGGACAGATTCCAGGAAATAGCCGATCTTCTCTTTCCTCTCATTGATCCGGTGAATATAAACCATACTAATGAAGAAATAGAGATGCGTATGTGCTTTGTGCAGTTATAAAGCACGCAGGGATTAGCAGAACACGAGAAAAGTGTTAGGAGAGGTAAAAACAAAAAAAAGAGAACGCGCGCCGGTGTTGTAATGAAACACGCGGGGATAGACAGAGAGAAGAGAATAAGTGTCAGAAGAAGCACGACGCGTTGCGAGCTTATCTTGCTTTATAACAGTTATTCTATAGTAATTCGTAGCTAACGTAGTAGTTATGTTTATGTATCTTGTTTTTTCAAGGAAAAAAAGGAAGACGAAGAAACCGAGGCAGAACAAAATGAGACTCAAAAGAATGAAGAGAAAAAGGAAGAAGAGGAAGAAGATGAAAAGATCGTAGACCAAGATCTTCTTGGTGCAGTATATACATGTCTCGGACAGACTTGGCCTAAGAATAGTTCTCTTACTCAAGGTACTTGACAAACAGTTCCAATTATTTAGCATTCTACAAGTGGTTTATTCAACTTTACCACTCTGAGGTGAACGGAAAGCCTTACGGATCTAGGACCCAACTACAAGGAAACCGATAGATCGAATTAGAATTTAGAAGTTGATTTTTGTGGAGGGAGGAAAACCGGAGAACCCGGAGAAAAACCCTCGAAGCACAGGAGAGAACCAAGGTGGTTGGCCACCTTAGGCCGAATACAAACGTCGAGCTGCACATAAGTCGAACCTCATGACTTAAAAGAAGACCGCCATATTATCTATCAATAATGCGTACGGCTCAAGTGAAGTTCGACGTTTGACCTGAGTCTTAACATCCCTTTACAAGATTCTGAAGAACGCTTTCTGTATCTTCAGCGCTTGGGCATAATTCCTATGTTTCACGTAACATTCTTAAGCAGTTGACACACTGGGCAACATTGCTTTCAAACCTAGTATTTTAATTGTTACACGTAGCAATACAGTAACGCAACATCATTCCAATACCTTCGATAACCACGCCTGCTATACTAAGTTAGTCAGCGGTTTTCGTTTTAGAACAACCTGTTAGCTCAAAATGTC
This sequence comes from Actinia tenebrosa, assembly GCF_009602425.1. The sequence continues at coordinate 181,047 of NW_022259437.1, read as the reverse complement.
AAAATATTGCAAGCGATGTTGCAGCAATCCTGCACCTACACCATCCTGTTGCGCGCAACATTGTATTGCCTTTTGTCTGCGCTTAGATAGTGACACTTGATCTGAAATGGGGGAAAAGCTAGCTCTAGCTAATAACAATATAAGGTCAACTCACTGGTTTTGATATCTTTATTGTTGTAGAGTCACTTGGAGTGAGGTTTAGTAAAATATTATCCCATGCCTTGTCATCGACCACGTGGAAAGTACAAGTGGTAGTCCTTAGAGCTCACAAGTCTTTCCTTTCAAGGTTTGTTATTTGTTGAAATTTGTATGTATCTCAATCTGGTTATTATTGTTCATTACTATATTTACAATTGACGTGTTGTTGTTGTTGTTGTTGTTATTATTATTATTATTATTGCTGTTGTTGTTGTTGTTTTTGCCAGTACTGTTGTTGCTATTGTTGTTGATGTGCCTTGCCTGTTCTATTTTGTCATTGTTGATATTGGCATTGTTGTTGTTGTTGTTGCTACTGTTGTGCCTTTTTCAGTTGTTGACAGTGATGTCATTATTGTTGCTAATAGAGTCATTCTTTTTCTTGTTGCTATTGTTGGTGTCAAGGCTGTTGCAGTCTTCTGAACAGAAACTAGTTAAGGTCTTACTATTTACCATCCACGGTGGCTATATGGAAGAAATTAAAATATCTAAGAAGTTTTTCTTGTGTTTTAAGCCATACATAAAACCAATTTATGAAATGAATAGACCTATCCCGAATTCGCTTGACTGGTCACGAAGCAATGGTTTCAAGTCGAGGTTGAACTTGATGAATAAAAGAATCAAGTTCAGTCTCGACTTCAAACCATTGTTTCTTGGTCAGTCAAGCGAATTCGGGATAAGTCTATTGTTTCCTGATGTGTGATCAAGTAATCACACCTACATAATTACTGACGTCATCTTTCATTTAAAAGCACAAAAACAGGCGTGCCTTTGGTCGGGTTGAGCCAGAAATGAGCTAAATTATAGCCGAGATGAATTTACATAGACCTTTTTACCTTGGGCATAATGTTTCTCCATTTCAGACCACGAATCATCCTCTTGAGAATAAGATTCTCTTATTGAGTTGTATCCATATTCATGTGTCTTCTTATGCACAACTGTTAAACAAAGAAATGATACCCTTGGGAATGACACTTTGTCTGAAATGGGAAAACATTAATCCCAAGGTAAAGAGGCCTATTCCCACAGTGAACTCGCATTCTATAAAAACTCAAATATTATTGACCTTTGATTAGATTAAAATGGCAGTTACCTCAGTCAAGCGACGTCAATTCAAGTATGGAGAGTGATGAACAGATGGCTCTATCGACTTTAGAGAGCATCTTGGTCCAAATACTATCGCCAGTGTGCGAAGGATTAGGTATGTCGTGTGTTGATTTGCTTATAAGTACATGGTATATTCTGTATTTCAAAAAATACAATCCATAGTTTCTTACACTATCGCCCGTGTGCGAAGGACTAGGTATGTCGTGTGTGGATTTGCTTATAAGTGCATGGTATATTCTGTCTTCAAAAAATACAATCCATAGTTCCTTATACTATCGCCCGTGTGCGAAGTACTAGGTATGTCGTGTGTGGATTTGCTTATAAGTGCATGGTATTTTCTGTCTTCAAAAAATACAATCCATAGTTCCTTATACTATCGCCCTTGTGCGAAGGATTAGGTATGTCGTGTGTTGATTTGCTTATAAGTGCATGGTATATTCTGTCTTCCAAAAGATACAATCCATAGTTCCTTATACTATCGCCTGTGTGCGAAGGACTAGGTATGTCGTGTGTGGATTTGCTTATAAGTGCATGGTATATTCTGTCTTCAAAAAATACAATCCATAGTTCCTCATACTATCGCCCGTGTGCGAAGTACTAGGTATGTTGTGTGTGGATTTGCTTATAAGTGCATGGTATATTCTGTCTTTCTAAAAATACAATCCATAGTTCCTTCCCTAAGTTGAATTGTAAGAAAGGTTCTCAGCGAACTCATCCATAATTGAATTATGTGACCATTTTAGATATGGCAATTTGTTTATCTCAAAAGTAGCACGGGGCACTGTTATTGGGCGATGATTTCAACCAATCACAACACTTTTTGTTTGTTTGTTTGTTGTTTTGTTGTCGTTGTTGTTGTTTTCGTTTTCGTTTTTATGACGTATGCTTTATTTACCGAATATGATTTTAATGATTCCCAAAAATGACAAAACCAAAAACAAACAAAAAAGCAAATTATTTTTATTGCACTTTTTCGCTGCCAACCTCTCTCACATTACACCCCTCTGAAGTGGGCTATTGGCGACTCTTAAAACTACAATGTATGCGGGCTCGAATCCAGGACCTCCTTGCTAACTTTATTTATCCACGGTTAACGACTCAGATACACTGCTTTTCAGGCGTGGCGTGCTAAAATTCTAGCAATAAATACAAATAAAAAATATATAACTATCTATTTATATATGTAATAATATATAATTATATATGCTGTCTACCTATACTAATATCTACCTACCTATCTATCTACCTATATACTAATAATGTATCCTAATTACGCGTAAAAATGTAAAATAACCATGTTCATTTATAGAACTAATTATTCAAGGGTGCCATTGCATGTTTTTCGCTGCAGAGCTCTTTTGAAGAATTCCAAACTATCGAGCTCTCGCATTTCGTTGGGAGTTAAGAGTTTTAAGAGTCGTCAATTTGGAAGTGTTTTTAATTCACTTAATACTTTATCGTTTACAGAAAACAAGAAATATGCGGCTGTTCGGCTTGGTTCTCTTGAAGTACTCGAAACACTCTACACCTCATTAACAGGTACGTTGGCTTGCTTTCCTCCCCTACTCGTCAATCACTCGGAATTAATTTTGTACTTACAATTTTTTTAAATAACAATATGCCATCATTTGATTAATTAAAGTCACATTTTAGAAGGAAAAGCCCTAATGGGAGAAACGGGGGGCCTAAGCTAAGTCTTATACCTCATTCACACCTAAACGTGTTTAGTTAAACTGTGTTTTCATTAGGGAAAAAATTGAGGAACTAGAAACCTACAATATAATGAAACTTTCTAAAATATTGTCAGAGCAAGACAAAGGATAGTTTACATGCATTGTTTCACCAAATATTGTGAAGTGTTCGTAGATAGTTTTCCAAACCTGTTTAGTTAAACCACTTTAAAACATGTTTAAGCCTTGGTGTGAATGGGGTATTAGCCTTTTTCTTTCTCGGTGAGACGCAAAATTCAGTTAACCATTATTTGAAGTAATTATGAGTTTCATGTACAACTCAAACTTTTCAGTTTACTTTAGTTTAGTTTATTTGTCACAATATAAACATATACATTTTACAAAACTTGAGACATACGAATTTTGTGACTGGCGAAGAAAACAGAACTTTCGTCCCAATTGATATTCCCTTATTTTGTCTTATATCGTCATTGTTTTTCTCTTAGGCCAAATATTCGAAAGATTCCCTAGGTTCTAACGCACCGTCTCATTAAGGCCATTTTGGCTAATTATTCAAAGGCGGGGTTATGTTCTGACGCAATTGACAGCCAAGAATATTCTTATTACAATTTACAAGACCGTTGTTTTTTAATTAGGCTATTTAAAGGACTTTCTAGGTTCTGACGCATTTGGCTCATTAAGAGAATCCACCTAAGAATCGTCCTTTGCGGAGTGTTTTACAAGACCGTTGTTTTTCATTTTGGCTAGTTATTCAAAGGATTTCCCATGCTCTGACGCAATTGACAGCCAAGAATATTCTTATTTCAATTTACAAGACCGTTGTTTTTTAATTAGGCTATTTAAAGGACTTTCCAGGTTCTGACGCATTTGGCTCATTAAGAGAATCCACCCAAGAATCGTCCTTTGCGGAGTGTTTCATACAAGACCGTTGTTTTTCAT
>NW_022259437.1:163126-174585 GCF_009602425.1 Actinia tenebrosa | reverse complement strand
GAATAAAAGTGGCAGCCATGTTGGATGATGTTCACTATAGGTGGTTTGTAATCATTCCTAAGAGAATAAAAGTGGCAGCCATGTTGGATGATGTTTACTTTTTTATCCTTTTTTATTCTTTCATTAATATTTTCATCCCTTGCCTATTTTTGCTCATGCGTTTTTTTTCTTTTTTCCCCAACAGCTGCGAGATGCTGGGGTCTTTTGTCTCAGGATCAAAAGGACTTAATACTAGACAGTCTAAAGTATGTCTACAATGATAAAGAACCAAGGATAAAAGACAAAGCAATTCAACTAAAGAAAAAAATCCTAGGCGAGTCCACATAAATGATCAATAGATTTATTTATTTATTTCGAGAATGCAGATGGTATTTACAAGACATTGCAAGCATTTTTAAACCATTTGGGCATGAGGAATGGTATATGGTATACTGAGGTTAATGAGCAGATTGACTATACACTAGATGCCTTATGCATTCTTCTTCGCTGTAGAGCTTGACGGGAAACAGGTATATGTTTCTACTGCGGTTAATGAGCAGTCTGACTATACAATAGATGCCTTATGCATTCTTCTTCGCTGTAGAGCTTGACGGGAAACACGTCCCTTAATCCCCCCCCCTCCCCTCCCCCTCCTGGTCCGTGGCGAAAATGGCCTACCCTAATCATTGATATTACACATGTATGTACCAGCACCCTTTTATGAAAGTAAATATTTTAATATTTCATACAACTTATCATTGTTGCTCCTGTAAGCTTGGAACCAACCAACTCTCAGACACCTCCCGACTGGAGGTGGTTCAGATTCTGCAGTTCAGTTCCACACGGAACAGGTCAACATTTTCGTAATGTTCCTCTACATTCTTCGTACTCTTCTCTCTCTGGGTCGCTTAAATTCATTCCTGCAATGTTTCTCCAATCGATAATTCGCTTTGGATAAGCAGTAACTGAAGACAAATGAATTAGCAGCATTAAGAAAGTTCCATGTCGTTATCTCTTTCCCGGCCATGCTGTTCCTTTAATTCTTTTTGTAGAGCATTCTTGAGAATTCGCTGTGGTTTAGCAGCAATCGCAGGAAGACAAGTGAAGTAGCAGTACTGCATAAGAAATTGCCATGTCTTTATCTCTTTCCCGGCCATGCTGTTCCTTTAATTCTTTTTGCAGAGCATTCTTGAGAATTCGCTGTGGTTTAGCAGCAATCGCAGGAAGACAAGTGAAGTAGCAAGTACTGCATAAGAAATTGCCATGTCGTTATCTCTTTCCTGGCCATGCTGCTCCTTTAATTCTTCTTGAGATGTAAATGCCTATAGTTGAGTTAAATCAAGCAGTTCGATTAATCTTAGTTTTGTAAATTAAAATTAGCAATTCTAGAAGTAGTTGGGTATGTCGGAGAGGAGCTCGGCAAACTTATAATCAGTAGAAGTTCTTACGCGAATCACACAGCAACAAAACGGCAAGCAACAAGCATCGAGAACAGCTGAGAACAAATCAATCGGAATACGATCTGTTTTCTTGGAATAGCTGACCTTGTTTCCCCGAGAAAATAACCTTCGCTTTGGACCTTCCATACTCACGTTTTATGACTGAATCGGAATTTAGAAGAATTTTCAAACAAACCCTCAACGCACAGCAGAGAGTCATCAAACAAACAACATGAAGGCGGGTACAAGGGCTGAACGCACGACCACCACAATTAACAGTGAGTCAAGCCTAGTCAAGTTCATTTCACACACAAAAATTACAGTTAAAAAAATAGGAATATTGATATAGAGTTTAACAGTTATGAAATTTACAGAATAAATATCTACAAAGTGAGATCAAGCTTAAGTGTATAGCTGTTGAAAAAGTATAAACTATCGAGTCAACAGCCATCCACTATCAAAGAGTATCAAGAGAATAATTAATGCATTGACCAAGATAGTTTGTTTTCCATTAAATATTGCTCTTCACTTTTGTGAGTAAACGAGGTAAATTTTCAATTGTTTTTTGAAGGTTTGAATGGAAGTGACTTTTCTTTATTGGAGTTGGAATTTCTTCCCAAATCTTGGGAGCCGAGAAATTTAATGTAAATTTAGCATAGTTGGTATTGATTTATGAACGACGAGCTTAGCAGGACAAACAACCCATGCTTCCCTATAAATAGAATGGTACGAGTGCTCAGAGTCGTGAGGTTTACAGAAATAAATTTCTATTTTGAAAAAAGGAAACTAGTAAAATAAATAGAATTCAAGAAATTTTATCTAGGACATTTTATGTTATTTTATAATCTAGAATATTATTCGAGTCAAACAAAACATCCAAAAGTTCATACCTTGTCCAGTCAATTTCTCTCCTTCCTCGTTTCTTGTTTCTTTGCTTTCTATGTCGTCTACAAAGTTTCAGTCTTGGGTGTCTGCGACTACAGCGAGGCCGACGGGGGGATAAAACACCAGCAATTCCTTCACAATCCTCGACTGAGCAACCCAAAAACCATAAAACAAAAAGCAAAACCATGACCGTTTTGTACTTGTCCATGTCGTTGTCCTAAGTTTTTCAACTTTTTTCCAGTTTTGTTTTCTTTCCCCTGCGCTCTGGCGTAGACTATTGAATTAACTGGCTTGTCGCGGAATCGGGGCTTTTATGATACCAGATTGATGACGTTTTCTCGATTTATTGGGAGTTTTTTTGTTTTTTTTTTGTTTTTGTTTTTTTGTTTTTGTCTCTTCTTTATTATGATTGGTTGAGAACGGGAGGCATTTGAAATTTTTTCATATTAGTCTAGACAATGGCGCCACGTCGGTTTGCCTTCGATCGATCAGATTTTTCTCATTTTACCTTTCAATTATACCCTTATAAATCTTCATCTTTTGAAAATTTAAGTTGATTTTAAAGTCAGTTTCAATTTCATATCGATTACTTTGGGCGACAACTTTAGAAATTTTGAACTTCCTTATTTAAAAAATAGACCGTCTATTCTCAGGCGCGGCGGCCAGCCATGTTGGATAGAACAATATTTTCGCCCGCCAAGCCGTGCATTAATAATAATAATAACTAGTCAGACTTATCAGTATCCGGATTGAGATCTAGTGTTTGTTCTCAGAATGGAATCTGGATGTGCCAACGAAGCAATAAATTTAAGAAAGGGAGTGTTTTAAAAGTAAGGAAAATGGTTAATTTCGGGCAATTGAAGTCAATAGACCTCCTCGGCTCTGACGTAATGTTTTCCCATTTCAGACCACGTGTCATTTCCTAGAGTATTATTTCTTTGTTTAATGTTTGCGCTCGGTTGTACTTGAGAAGACACATGAATATGGATACAACTCAAACAAAGAATATTTTTCTCAAGGGAATGACACGTGGTCTGAAATGGGACAACATTGCTCTCAGCGCTCCAGAGCCGAGGTCTAATTAGTGAGAAATGATCTCAGTGCATTCAAAGTCATTGATCATCGAGTTGTTTTCTATAAAGATATGCGCAGCAGCCAATTCATCGCGCCACATCATTAGTAAGAAATCGCGTAGTTTATTAACCAATAAGAGATAACTCAGTGTTACCACGCCTGAAATGGCACGGGCCTCAAAAACAAGAACTACGTCAAAAAATACACTTTACACAAAAACCGGTTTTTCAAAACCGGTACCAAAACCATGCACACTACCTTTTATGGAGCGTAATCTATGAAAACCTGTTTAGAACAAAAGAAATGACGCACATTCGTAACAAACTCAAAACTCCTCTACGTTAGCTTCGTTGGCAACCAATCCTTTATTTACCGAGAGTAACGCTACGGTCGTTTTTAGTGTCGACCCAAACTCCCTCAAAGGAAACTTATAAACCTGTGGCCATCAAGTGCTTCAGGGCGAGTTTGAACGCGCAGAAACAAAAAAAGCTCTATCGCGCAAAAAAGTTACATAAAAGTCGTTTTCAAAGAGGACTTACTTCATTAATAACCCTGTCAGTGTAAACGGAACCTTAGAACTGACGTCACATTTCAAAGTTCTTTAGCCGGTTTGTGGCTCACTGCATAGTCGCGCCTGACAGGAGCTTTGTGTATGTGGATATTTGTTAGTTCACTGAGTGGACACTAAGTGCAATGATGTTGGTCACTGCGTAGTCGGTAATGTAAAGCAGATTTTTTGACAGTCCGCTCGGCGATGAGAAAATCCATTGCCTAAGATTAGATGTATACACCTATTTAAAAAAAACATTGTCATCGCCAAAGGCAATATAAGATAGGCGTAAAGCGATAGAAAGCTCGTTCCAAGATCCAAAAACAGCTGGAATGACTTGTGTTTCTTCTTATTCTCGTCAAGAACATGGACCTTAGTGTTGAGACTGATTCAATGTTTTTCGTATTCAACGAAACCATTTCCATTTCGGAACTACCTATCGTCTTTGGCGGTGACGTTTTTTGAAATAGGTGTACACGTATCCGATGAATACTCCACTTGAAAGCGCAACTTTTCGAAACGCTTTCAAGAATGGAAATTTCTAAAAACGCTGGGTTTTTTTTAAATGTTATCGTGGATGGATGAAAACGAAACTTTTAAAATATCCAAAGATTTGTGGATGGGGTCTCAATTTCCTGAGTTCGACAACCACAGAGGTGCATTCTGGTCTAGCTGGGGTAAAAAAAAAAAGCCACACCATATAAGGCATGATTAACAAAAGATATATTTTTACCAAAGCCAGACCAAATTGGACCTCCAACTCTGGTACTCTTGCTCCCCCTACCCCCCTAAAATCCACATAAAATAATAAAATTGACATAAAATAATGTTTTATTGCCTTTTTGAAATTTGGCTATGGTATTTTAGCACATTCTACAAATACAAAGTTAAACTGATAATGACTAGTGGTTACTAGTTGTGACTGCTAACAAAAACTAAATGATAAAAAAGTTTTTAAAAAAGGAAAAAAGGTTTGGAACTTTACTGACATTTCATTCACTGAAGGACTAATGTACGAAACGTCAGTACAGCTTGAGACTTTTTTACAGAGTGCCTTCAGTTTTCTTCTCATTCCCTTTCTATACAGCCATTTCAAAAAGGTTGGCGTAGGTTATGTTGCATACCAAGCCCCAAATGCACTATTGAATCCAGTCAGCTAAAGATGACAACAATATGTAATTTTACCTAACTTTATCTGCACTTTTTCCAGTATATTTGCTTCTGAATATAATACATAATAATTATGACACATTGTAAGTTTGGTATAAAAACATGCAACATGCAACAAAAGCGTTTTTAAATAGCAGTATAAGAAATTCAGTCTTCCTTAACTTCTGTTTTTCTCTCTAAATCGTACTCTTCGTACAACATTACAAGTGAGAATGCTGCCCCTAATGAGATACAAGGAGAGAGAAACACAAAGGGTACAACTACTAGTATTGGGTTTGAAGTATTATCAGATCTCAACAGCAGATAGGCAATACATATGACCAAACAAAAGCCAGCATTTAAAGAAACTGCACATTGACTATAATGACCAAAGCCTGCTGAAAGCAAGGTGTAAAATGTCTTGGGGTCTGAATGAGGCAGAGCAAGATGGGTGAAATAAAAATGCTGAGCAGTAAGAGCAACAGCAAGTATACCATAAAGAAATGGGACCAACCCCTTTGAAGCTTGTGTAGTAAAGCCTTTTACATGGACTGAAGGAAGAAAGCTGGGAAGAAGCAAAATGAGATGGAAAAGCAAAAGCTAGACCTTAAATGCAGAATCAACAGAATAATACAAGAAGATGATACAAATATACGACAGCCATAAACAAATTGCAAGCACAGCAAAACTCCAGCCTGACATCTGGTGATGCTCGACTCTTCTGCTTTCTGTGTGCAGAGTCACTTCATAACGGTATATGAAGAGTGCAAAGGATAAGCTTACAGCACCACTGAAGGCAAGCCATGTGTATGCACAGATTTCAGGAGTTGACATGCTTATCTGCCGTGCTTTGGTGTTTAGAAACAGAATATAAACCATGGCAAACATGAACAGCTGCGATGACCACCAATAGCCTTCAATAGAGTCAGTTACAACATGGTAGGTCTAAAAAGATAGAAGCAATTAGACTCATGGGCAAAGTGAGGTCTCTGTCATAAAGGGGAGGGAGCATTGTACAATTTCCCACCATCACCCATGTGTTTAACCTTTAGAATTTCTACCATATACAAAGGTATAATAAAAAAATTGGGGTGAAGGGCAGTCTCTACCCTCAGCACCCTCCGGATTGGACTCCTGATTGGCATGAACAAAACAAATACGAGTAGATTTAGCGATATCCACTCTTTCATAAAAAAAAGTTACAATTAAACATTACATCTTTTCATAAATATATGACGCACACTCTATCTTTAAAGTGCTTTTTGCAAAATGATTCCTTTAATAAAAAATTGCCAGTGAAGGTGGATATGGTTGGAATACATTAAGCTGAGCCCTAATAGGGACAGGGGGCAGTTGTCACTCAAAACTAACATCAATAAATCATCCTTCCCCAGGGCTGCCAACTCTTCCAGATTATCCCAGAGTCTGAATATTTTGGACCTCATCTCCAGGTAAGCACCCCCAATCTCCTGGATAATCATCCTCATTAATCAGTGCTTGCTTTGTTGTGACATTTCATTTTTTTCAACCATAAACTTCTAATTCTTTTCAGAGGTATTAGTGTAATTTTGCATTGCTTGCAAAATCTAAATATTTTCTAATAAAAATTGGAAAATTTCTTGCCATTGCAATACAAGCGATAATCTAAGCAACTTTTTTAAAAATATTTTTTTGTGTTTAATGATTTTTAAATATGTTGGATGCGATTCTTTTGGTTCAAAGATTTTTTGCTGCTGGGTGGGTGACCCTTCCATGCTGCACCTTCTCCTGGATCTGTTCCTGGTCATATTAAACAGGTAACCCACAGTGTTGGCACAACCCTTCCATATCAATTCTCCTGATTTGAATACTTTGGGGATTGGCAACCCTGCTTGACTCATGATTCTGTATCAGAATTATAAACCTCTTCACGGTCATGTTTTCTATTATGTTTTACTCATAAATCATTAATGAGGTAGTGGCATAAGATTTTTTACCCTGATTTAGTGGCTCATCATGATTTTACTTAAGTTATTCTAGACAATTTAAATCTTTTTTGTGCATCTTAGTTTATGGAAGCTACTATATGCACGTGTAAAGCTCCCATAAACAAACTCAAGTTTCTGACGTTTTTCTATAATTTGCTTTTTCACAAGGAAGAAAACATTACCTCTACAATGACATCTGACTCCCTGAACATCGTCTTCAAGTCTGGATAATCTTTAACCATTTCCATCAAGGACATCAGGATATTTCTCCATATTACACACAAGGAAACAATACCAAATACTGGCACAAGTAAGTACTTGACAAAAACCCCTTTTGATGCTCTGATAACTGTGAAAAGTTTCCAAAAAATACATCCAAAGCTTGCTAAAAGAGCTGCCACATATAATTCAACACGAAATAATTTGGTATGGGTAAATATATCGGACATTCTTTTCGTTTTTTCGACAAATCGCTGCACATGGAATCTGAAGTTACAATAACAAAGAACTCGCGCCAAAACAACTCACAACGAACACCGTCGAACTAGTAAACGAAGAAATTCCGAATAGCCGAACGAAGTATAACTTCAATAATCATAACAAAAAAATAAAATTTTTATATCTTATTAACTTTTATTGAGTGAATAAATCTAGCTTTATCATTATATTATTATTTTAAATCAACGTAATATAGTTTTAATGTTTCGTAGGTGTTTCGTAAAATACTCGTCATTTTCGTAATATTTCGTTTGGTATTCGGAAGTCGAGCTCAATCTCTCGGGGCCTAATAAAACTGATAGAAGACTGGGTATCGTACATTTAAATCGCTTACGTGTCTTGAAACCGGTAAAATATTTTCAGATTTCTTGCGAAATTGTGTACAAAAATTCGCTCTTTTAAAGATTAATCCTTTAAAGGAAGTCTGATATGTCGGGCTACGATCAAAATTACTACCAAGAAGACCAAGGATTTTACCAAAATGGTTTTTATTCGACGAATTACGAGCAAAGCCATTCTCCCCAACAGGAAGGTTATGGCAACGATCAATACGGCGAACCTCAATATGGGAATCAATATGGCTATAATCAGTACGCTGGTGGCAATTATTACAACCCAAACGTGAATGGAAACGCACAATACTACAATCCATCATATCCTTCACCTACTAACGATCAGATCAGACAGGTTGATGAAGCACATTCAACGGGGTTTGAGGACGAACCGCCATTATTAGAAGAACTTGGCTTTAACCTAGATCATGTATGGCAGAAGACTCTGTCAGTCTTAAATCCATTAAAACAGGCGGATTCCCATCTAATGGATGACACAGATTTGGGAGGACCTCTACTCTTCTGCTTGGCTTTTGGGGGATTTTTGCTTCTTCATGGCAAGGTGCATTTCGGGTACATATATGGGTACAGTGCTCTTGGGTGCGTAGCAATGTATGCCATTCTGAACTTGATGAGCTTGGCTGATGTGTCATTTAGTACTGTGGTCAGTGTTCTTGGTTACTGTTTACTACCAATGGTAGCGCTGTCAGGGGTATCTCTTTTGATCAGCCTGCAAGGAATGCTGGGTTCTGTTTTGACGGCAGTGACTATAGGCTGGTGTAGTCTGGTATCATCAAAGCTGTTTGTCTCAGCATTGGCTATGGATTCTCAGCAACCTCTTGTGGCATACCCTTGTGCACTCTTGTATGGAGTATTTGCTCTTTTAACTGTATTCTAAAGACAAATGAACTATATGAACATAGATCTTTAGCTATGTTTGAATGCAAAAACCAGAAATTTTACTTGAAAGAACAATGTTCAAAGCTATCTTTCATGTAGCAGTTTTTAATACCAAACAGACATGGAAGCTGCATACTGAAATATGGTTTTCACTTACACCAATCAAAAGTAATCAGTCAGTATATGTTTCATATTTTTGACTGGTGGTAGTGAAATACCAATTTCTATTGGGCAATTTGCAACTACACCATGCAAGTTTGTGTAATATTGAAAAATCCTTTAACACAAATGAACTGAATGACAGCTATTCTTGATTCAGTACTATGTGGCAAAAAAATTCCTTAAAATCACTTGAGATATAATATAAATTAAGATGAGACAGCCACTAGGTTGGTTGATCGAACAAGAGAAGCTAATGAGGAATAGTTTGTTATCATCAAGCAACATGGGGCTATGACATGACATACACCCCAAGAATACTGAGATAGTATTACTGTGCAGACACACTAACCGGGACCACTTGAATAAAACTGACCAATTAGATAACGGTAAACTAGACAGAAATTGAACTGATAACAGTGTTAGACAATCAGATTATCACGTTCTGACACTCTTATTATATCCATGGCCGGTTCAAAATATTGAACTAAATGTCACAATATGATTGGTTGATGATACTAATTTATCATAGTGGTCCCGGTTGAAGTATCCAAACAGTAAGACTTGATATGAAGTAGAGCAAAAATGCAATATGGAGAATTCAATGAATTCTTGTTAAGTGAATAATACTGTCTGTCGGAATGACTGTACAGACACACCTACCAGGACTACTTGAACAAAATTTAAGATAAAAAAAACTATAGCTAATCAGTAGAGAGTAAAATCAGTATAATATTGACCTCAACCAATCACAGTCACTCATTTCAATGAGGTTGTCAATTCTTTGTTTGCACCTCACTGTTGCCATGTTGGATGAATTTAACAAAAGAATTGTCAATGAATTTTTTTGTTGTATCATCCAACATGGCTGCCATGTCTTTTTTTATTTCACTCTCTTGGGAATGATTGAAAACCAGCAATAACATCTAGATAGATATATGCCTAGACTTTGATGCTTGCTCCTGATTGGTTCGAGTTAAGAGTTAGATTACTTTATTTTCACATTATGTTGTGATTGGATAACTTTCTTCAAGTGGTCTCGGTTAGTGTGTGTGCACAGTAATGCATAAATGAAGGACAATGTTTGTAAAGGAAAAGCCAGTGATTGGCCAAGAGCTTTGATGCTTCTTTGCAGTAAATCAGCTGTAGGCTGTGGATTTACTGCAAGTGAGACATGTTAACAAATGCAATGTTACTGCGCATGAGCAGACAATTTTTGCAGCAAATCGGCTTTGCACTGTAATGCGCATGAGTAGACCATTAGTCGTAGGCAGTTATTTTGGCCAATCAAAACAACAGTGAAATCACTTAAGAAAAGGATAGCTTGAAGACAGTGTCCTAGTAATGAGACAACTATTTGGTACGATAGACCACTTAAGCTTGGTCATAATGTTTTGCCCATTTCAGACCATGTGTCATTCCCTTGAGTATTATTTTTGGTTCAATGGTTGCACTTGAATAGACATAAAAATGGATATTAATGAAACAAAAATTATATTCTAAAGAGAATGCCCTAGCTAAAGAGGCCTATTGTGCATTAGCATAAACCTATTTATGGTCTATTACAAATCCTGTGTACTGATTGGCTGAACTACTATTAGTGATAGAAAACTAATAGCTAAAAATGCTGATTTTGAAAACCAAAACAACACAAAAAATACATTACTCCAACTTAATTTCATAGTATTTCATATCCATTTATTGACTTCTCCACCTTATGGTCTACTGACTCGTAGACTATTCTGGTTGCGGGAAGTAATCGTTGAATAGAAAGCAGAATCCAGCCCTATATACACGGAATCTATGTGATGACCAATTTAAATGACTATTGTTCTGGACTGACTAGCGACTGACTAGCCTCGTGTTCAGTGGAAACATAAAAGCGTTGTCACATGTACGAGAGGCTAGTCAGGCCATCCAGAACATTAACAAATTGACATCAGTTTCTTATGTGTCTGTTCTCTTATTGACGATAAATTGCGTCATCACATTGTCAAAGTAGTGTAGATCCGCATACTACTTTGACAATGTGATGACGAAATTTATCGTCAATAAGAGGACAGACACAAAAAACCGATGTCCATTTGTATTTTACAATAACAAAAACGATAAAGACGTTCTTAGTGATCAAAACAACCAACGGAAAGAGCACGCGCTCGTTGACGTCGGCTTTATCTTTTATTGATGATAAAAAATAACCAATCAGCGCGCGAGAAATTCGTAAGTTATTGTAAAAATAGTTATTCAAAGTGCTTGCCATATTTCGATTCGGTGTATGTTAGATGAATTGCATTATTCTCTAGAGAATGACACATGCTCTGAAATGGTCAAACATTGCCAAGTTAAACTCATCGTTAATGATGAGCTTGGCGTTAGGTGCATATTCGGTGGGATGGGCGGAGCCAGGCACAAATTAGCGGTAACCATGGTCACCCTGTCACCACCCACCGAACACCTGTCACATTGACCGCGATCAGTCAATGGAATACTTACCTCTACTTACCTGTACCAGTGGTAGGGATGGCGG
>NW_022259437.1:152232-162966 GCF_009602425.1 Actinia tenebrosa | reverse complement strand
AGATCGACTAGAATAGATTGCGACATGCTATAAACAACTTGCTAGCTGAGTCGATCAACGATCGCGTGAGGTAATAAATGCGTTGACAGCGGAGATAGCGGTATGCGTCCGGACAACGCTACTGCGAGATGTCATTGACCTCGAGTCTAACTTAGCCTAAATTACATTTAACCACATCTAAAAAGGTCGATTATAGTATTTGCATCAGAAAAACCGTTACATCACCTGCTTGCACTCCAATATAAGTCCATTTAAACCTTGTTATTTGTATTTTACTTTAATGTATTCTTATCAGATCTTATCAAAGATGAAACTAAACAATAAATGAAATTGAAAAACAATTTAAAGTTTATAAATAGACAGTGGTGACCAAACTGATAATCTTATTAACTCTCATTAACGAGCATATGTCTGGTAAACAATTGGAATCAGACAGCCGGGCTCATCTTTGATCCATTTAGATTATATCTTCCTTAGCTCACTAAGTCCAATTGTCAATGATTTGCACTTGTATAAGTCGACTTTTCATGTATTAGAGAATTTCGCGTGACCGTCGTTTTCATTACTACGAGGCCACCCCAGACACAAATCGAGTCGTGTAGTTTGCAATAGACTGCCGTCAATCATTCATGTTGACGCCATTTACACACGTTTGGATCAGTGAGTTGGCTTTTCTATCAAATTTAGTCAGTAAGATATCACGAAGGAAAGTTCCGAAAGCGATTGCAAAGAGTTCGAGTACATCCAAGTAGAATGAGGTGTTTGATTGACGGCAGTCTATTGCAAACTATACGACGCGATTTGTGTCTGGGGTGGCCGCGTAGTAATGCAAACGACGGCAAGGCTTTTGAAGGTTAATTGTATAGAAATCCTTTATATTTTCTTTCAATGATATAGACAAAAACCAAGAGCTTAGCGTTATGAATCCTTTCCAAAGTCGTTTTTATTTCGAATTTGTCTTTTTTTCGCCATATTTTTTCTTTTTTGGGGGGTTTATCCATCAAATCTTATCACAGATCAAACTAAATATAGCAATAAATGAAATAGAAAAACAATTTATAGTTTATGAATAGACAGTGGTGCACAGATAATCTCATTAACTCTCATTAACGAGCATATGTCTGGTGTCAGACAGTCGGGCTCATTTTTGATCCATTTAGATTATATCTTAGCTCAGTAAGTCCAATTTTCAATGATTTGCACTTGTAAGTCGATTTTTCATATATTAGAGAATTTCGCGTCAAAGCTTTTAAAGGTTAATTGTATTAGTAATCCTTTATATTTAATTACAATGATTTAGACAAAAACCAAGGGCTTAGCTTTATGAATCCTTTTCTAAGTCGTTTTAATTTCGAATTTGTCGGGGTTTTTTCGCCATCTTTCCGCTTTTTGGGGTTTATTCATCCGTTAGTGAGCTACGAACCAAACTTCTCATAAACTATGGATTGAGTGTTTTAGGGTCAAAAATGGGTAATACAATTAATAATCGTATTTCAGACTGGCTATACGGTAGCTAGGTAAAAGATATTCCATCTTTACATCTTTATGCAAACGTATTAGCTAAAAAAATGCCGAATAATGAACTGAAAATTAGTCAGAAAAATTTTTCAAAGTTTATATCGTATTCCCCGATTGGCAATTTTTCCCAGTGCTACTAATCCCATTTTTTCCAGATTAAAGTAAACAAATTCCAGTTTCTATTCAACCCTACTTCCAAATAATTTTTGAAATGCTTACTAATCGTCATTCTCTTCATCCTCCATAACAGTCGACATACTCAAATCTGTTCTCCTCTTCTTAAGTGACTGAATCCTTGGCAGTTTATTATTCTGTATTGGGCTATACGATTTGTTTTCGATTCCTTTCGTTAATCGACTAATTGAGTCGTAAGGAATCTCTGATTTACTTCGTGCAGGACGCCTTGGTCGGTTAAGTGCGGTCCTGGGAGACTCGGCGACTTTTGCTGAATTTGACTTTTCTACCAAAGAAGCGTTTTCGATTTTTGAAGCCTGTCCAGGCGGGAATGACACCGACAAAGTGTTTGTTCTGGTAAGCTGACCTCTAGAAGCAGTTCCTTTTCTAAACTTAACTACTGCAGCACCTTTAGCAAACAGTCTTCGGGTGGAATTCCCAGATGAGGTGGATTTCTCTAAAATGTCGTCCTCAAATTCATCTTCAAATTTTTTAGTCGGTACACAATCGAATCCTTCAGTCTCTGTTTCTAGTGTTTCACTGATTTTGCTATTCACGTATCCTTTTCTATAAGTACTTGATAACTGATCTTTGTAAACATCAAATAAACGTTCAATCTCCTGTCTTTGTGAAGTTTTTGGCTTGAACAATGAGGGAGAACTATCTGGTCTTATTCCAATCACACTTTCTTTGCATTCATTGGTAGCAGACTTGCTCCTTCTAGGGTCATGTGTCTCTTCTTCCGTAGTACACTTAGTAAGCAAGGGCCCAGTACAACACTCCAGTTTCGGCTGGTTTTCTGAACGTAAACTTTCTTCCCATTCCAAAGCCGTTTTCCAGCAGTTATTATCTCGCATATATTTTGAAGCCTTACCTTCGGATAAAATAAACTTGGCACAGGAAATATGCCCTTGTTTCGCAGCTCGCATCAAAGGAGTTTCTCCCTTGTTATTAGGAACGTCAACACTGAGTCGAAATTTTTTCAAAAGTCGAACAATCAGACGAATTATTTCCATGCTCCCTATTGCAGCAGCGTGAGAAAGAGCCGTATTTCCATCCATGTCTTTGGCGTTCAGGTCATAATGAATAGCTTCTTCAAGAAAGTAACGACTAAGTTTTTCTCTTTGGTGCAATATGGCATAAACAAGTGAGTTTTTCCCATTTCTATCGCATAGCTCGATTCGTGCGCCTCTTTTCACAAGTGCTTTTGATAAAACTATTGCTGTTTCTTCTGGTCTTAGTTCACAAAGCTGCATTAATGCTGTCTTTCCAGCAACATTTCTCGTGTTTAAGTCTACGCCGTAGTTCATGAGGAAATAAACTTGCTTGAAACGTCTTTGTGATATGGCATCGTTCAACGCTGGCATAGCGACTGCTATAAATAAAAAGTTATAAATTAAAGTAATAAAATCAAAAATCAAAATTTACTCCGATTGTTTTGAGGAAACTCAGACTACCTACCGACAAGACTAAAATGTTGTAAAAATATTTTGATAAATCGTGAGATGGCAAGCTATGGCAATACGGTCTTAATGAGTGGAAGCTGGCCTTCGGTACCGTGAGTAAATGATTTCATTAATAAATATTTGGCAGTCGGCAACGCTTGCTCCATAATTATATGTACCTTGGAACACTAACACAAACCAACAAAAGTGCCTACTCAAATGAACTAGGTTGTATTAAGAGTTATTATGACTTAAGTGTCAACCCATCCATTTGTAAAAGATAATTATATGTAAGTAAACATGTTCTACAAATCGGTATTATTGACCAATGTCGGCCAAATTGCTTTTAAATCTGTTTATGCTACGAAAATAGTTTGTGTTGCCAAGGGACAGGGGATTTTAAGAATAGCATTTTAGGACAAGACTAATCTCGAGGAAACGGATGAATGTTCTAAAGAATTCGCTTACATCAAAAAGTCATCCATTTAGGCAGGTTTTTTTGGACTCTAAAGTAAAATTAATCATTAATGTGACGTGATTTGAAAGGATTAAACAAGAGAATCCTTTTCTTTTATATTCTTCTTTGCTGTTTGATGACATGAAGTTTAATATCGAGGAACAACCGGCTGTGATTTATGGCTGTTTTTTTTAGTGTACATTGTTGTTGTTTGTTGTTTTTGTTTTTTGTTTTTTTGTTTGTTTGTTTTTTGTTTGTTTTTGTTTTTGTTTTTTCATCATGAGTCTTCTTTGCATGTAGAATGCATGGAACTAGAAGCCTTTTCTCTTTTTGCACAAGCTAATGTTCATAATTTCTGTGTGTTTTTTCAAAAGATTTTTGATTACTATGGTTACCAAAGTAAAGAAAGGGATTTGCACTACGACTATTCATCATTCAAGTTGTCATCAAACGACCACTCGCTGTGTGTCGAGCAAAGTCTATTCTATTTTATTTTCCCCCAAGATTTCCATATTGCTAGTTTATTATCTTTATAGTTGTAATGCCGAAGGCACGAATACACGGTCTTTGATTTAAAGTTCCGGGAAATTTTGCTCATTTTTCCAAAGTAACCTTTTATAATACGACCACCTCTATATTACGGGCACTTCGACTGTAAAATGGCCTGATATCCTCTCTCTATATATATTATCATTCAGGCTTTTGATGAGTGATCGCATTACGGAGGGTTGACATTACCCCTCCAGGGTGGACGACACCTGATAAGGCTATCGATAAATGAGTTGTAGTACAAACAAGGTTAACAAACTGATCAAGTGAGTAAATGACAAGGAGACTTCAAATTCAATGCAAAATACCTTTATTGAAAAATTAAAAAAATGTAAAAGAAATGACAAAATAAAAGACCTAAAGGTTGCAGTCGTGCTCTCACTAAACAGAAATGAAATGACTTTGGTACTTAAAACACAATGTATGGTTAAATTTTATGGTCAAATAGACATGCAAAATCTAGGAAACGATGATATACAAAAGGAATTGTTTTAAAAGACCTACAAATAGGGATTATTTTTAACAGATTCCAAAAGTTATTGACAATACCATTAGTCCTTCAGTTGTGATTTTTCTCATTTTGTGAAAACAAAAACTACAAACCTTATGAAAATTATAATAGAATAATAATAAAATAAAGTCTGAGACTACATTATCCCTACACCATTTAGAAACGAAATTCCCTCAAGAAAACTAAAGAATTCATCTATTTAGCTTGTTCTGGTCCGGTTATCTGTGATCTGATGCTCCATTTCTGGAAAGAAAAAGGAAAGAAAATATGATAAACCGAATTCAGCTTCATCGTGCAACAGCTAAACCTCATATCCAGATCCCACCCTGTGGTTAAAGACCGTGTGGAATCTGAGTACGATAAGCCGGCAATCTTAACTAACCTTAGCACTCAATCCTCCAGGAGCGGGCAAAGTCTTCGATGCTCGATAGAACTTTTCCCTGTGGGTTCCTCAGCTCTTTGTAGTCCTCGCCGTTATAGTCACCACAAAGACCTCGCACCCTGTCTCGGAGAGTGGGACTAGCCAGAATGCTGATGTCGTCGCGTTTGTAATTGACTTCAATAAAGTGCTATAACGAGAAGAAAGACGTACCTTCAGCACTTCGACTTTGTTCGATTTACGACGCTCATCTTGCTTAATTATTTCACTTACAAATTTACTTAGTTAACTAAACCGACGTTGTTTTTTTTATACGACGCACTAAAAATTGCTATATATTTCTAATTTTATCATTTGACCATCAATATCATACAATGAGGCCATTATTTTGGGTTCCGGACACCATCTTGAATTACGGACGCCATCTTGGATTTCGTACCCAACAGACGCCATCTTGGATTCGCGATCGAGCGATAGGAACGTCGAGAAACAATGTCTTACTATTATCATGTAGCTCTATTAATAATTACCTTGACATTCAGGTTGATTTTAACTCGTTGTTCTCTCCTGACCACTCGACCAATGCCTTGCTCCTTGCAGACCTTTTCTGTGCATGGCTTATTGTTGATCAGAACTGAGAGGTTGGGATTCACTACAATCGTGGTCTGAAGAAAAGAACACGATTTTCATTACCTAAAATATCATCGGCCTTGTTTCATTATTCAGCTTCGCGCTCTCTCCTACCTAGCGAAATTTCAATTACAGTGACAGTTCTTTTAGAGGAATTAACTAGATGCCCGTGTGTTTATTCCCGCCTAAGAATGTCCCAAATACGCAGGAAATAACGTCTTCAAAACAGAAAAATCAGTTTACGATTTCTGGGACAGTAGCATCCACAGGTTCCATAGGACCCTGCGCCTCAGATACATCCAACATTTATTTTTAAAAAACTTAAAGTTAAAGCCCTAGATTCACTTTTTGGTTGAATGTACTTTGGATTCCAAGAGGCCGACTAGTCTCAATGCATTAACTAAATACAAGACAAGTATTTTTATATTAAAACGTAGTATTGTTTTGCCTTTCTTGGTTGCAGAACTAGAATGATCAGACGCAGTTGTCCTTGTTTCTCTGCTTGAACAGCGACTTTAACGAGTTTTCCTTCCTTATCTTGGGCCAAAATGTGTTGACAAGTGCTCTCTTTTCGGGTGGAGAGGGAGTAAGATTTCTGGTCGAAGATTGAAATTCTGTGTTGGTGTGCGCTAGATGACTGAAGCCTGCACTGACCTGAAAAAATGAAAGAAAAAATAATAATACAAAGAAAAATCTAGCATCTAGGTCCCCCTTCGAAAGAATTCAAATTGAATCCACCAGATTAAGGAACACTTACCGAAAGGCCATCGAAGTATTTCCTGGAGAGACAGAGGGAGGCGTGATACTTTCATTGGGAGAGACAGCTGTTTTGTCTGGATTTGACCCAGTGGGCTCGAAGCACGAATCTGAGCGGTCAGTGGGGATGTTATCTGAATGATTATTTGGATCCTGCTCTTGCTTCTCTGTTGCGTGGAGACTGAGCCAAACATTTGCAAGAAGTACAGAATCTGGGGTTCGTATTTCTTGAGGACTTCTTTCAAATACGCTGGCAGCTAAATCGAAGAAAACGTAGGTATTATAGTCAGGTATTGGGGGAAAAAATTGACTTAAAATAGCTGTAAAAAACGACCTAACTTTTAGACATCCTTATGACCAAATGCTTGCTGGAAAAAGTGGAAAATAGATATCAATGAAGAAACTTGCCTTGTTCCATCCCAGCTTGACTTTCATTTGTTTTCCAGTCTGCTGTTCAATAATGCTTTCCAAATTCATCTCGTACTTTTGCTGTCCATTGAACTTCAGCAGAGCTTCGACTTTTGTCAGTCGTTTGAAGTCAACACGTAGGTTCATTCCCCACGTCAATGGGGACTTTTTGGTTACAGAGATGACAAGTTGGTTCTTGCTGTAGTCGTATTTGAAGGCGATGGGGACCTCACGTCTAGTGCTTTTGCCGTTTGCTTTGTACATGATTTGTCCAATCATGTCTGTTGATTCAATGATATAACCAGATTAATTAGATTATATTGTAAGTGAAAGACCTATAACGTGATGGCCGTAACAAAGTGGTGGTGGATTAGTGAAGGTGGCATTAAGAGAGGTGATCACTGACATTGCTAGCCATTGAAAGATGATGCCTTATAGTAGGTTGTTGAAGTTTCTTACTAGAGACATTAACAAGATCATGCGGTCGCTTCATTGCAACTAGGCAATGATAGCCTACAATGCAAGTGATGGTATCCTAAGAAAAGTGTGTTTGTAATGCAAGCAGTCAAGCGATCGATCATGAGAAGCATACGGCCTTGCAATTGCAAAGGCCAGTCGGCTCTTGCTGCCTAAACCTGTGTAGTCTCATACAATTTATTTTGATTGCGCTTCAAGATATAGAGGCTTTGCACCATCACGCGATGGCAGTCATGACAAGAGGCACAACAATAGTCTTTTCCCCTGGGAAACTGAATCCTTTCTCATGTAAATCGTATTAGACCAGATTCAGTTGTTGCTGGATCCTGTCTTGGCTGCCATCAGGTGATGTTGCAAAGCCTCTATTAAGTTTTTAACACATCTATTGATTAACGGGAAACAAATTTACTAAGACAAGAAAACTTACTTTCTTTGGTATTCTGCTTCACATCTGCTTGAATTTCAATCTGCTTGACTTGATCTTTTGGCGTTGACTGGACAAGAATGTTAGTTTGTGCAAGGGTAGTTAGGAAAGGGATGTCCTTGAATCTCAGGGAAGAAAGGTCAGGGACACGTCCAGAAATGCAGGTCGCTACGCCAGTGGTATCTTCGCCATAGCACATCCTTTCAAGCTGTGGATAAAAGAAAACACAAACTACCTGAGTCATTTTGTAAAATATATTCCCATATCAGACGCTGGGTCCTTTGTCCTTTGTTAATATACTTGGTAGTATAGAATTATCTTTTTACAACTATATGAAATGAAAAAATGGTCAAAAAAAGAGCAAAATATGTGATGCGTAACGGATTATTGGTAGACGCATAACCCTTAAAAACTGATGAATCTTATTACTGAGTCTACTGCGAAGCAAAAACACTGTTTTCGATTCTCAATCATCCTTGTGTTAGTTTTACTGAATTGAAAACATGCGATTCAGCAGGCAAAAATTTCTCGCGAAACCGGAAATGAGGTATGGCAAAATCAAGCATATTTTCTTTCTGCAATACGAAAAGTCTAATGAAAAAAGCCCTGCAAGAAGCACAGAAACCAACCTGAACAATATGCTGTTTGTTGACGTTTAAGGGAACTTCATGTTCGGTGACCTTGAATTGTTGTACTTGTTGGATCTCGACAACACCACACATACCAACTGCTTGTTGATTGGTTGGATCGGGACTGTCATATATAAGTAATGAAATTAGCGTAGAGCAAATTTTTTTCTGAAAATCTTTATTGGCGTTGCGTGACAGTGGCTCGTATTTTAATTGTACGGGCCAATTTCTTGTTGTGACAGAACACTGCGTGACAGTGACAGTGCCGTGCGCGCTTTTTCATTGTATGAGTCAATATTCCTTGCTGTGATAGAACCCTACGGCGTGACGTTTCACAGTTACTTTTGGAATGCAACCACGTGACTCAAAATCCCTTGAGATATAAATATCAATTAAACAGCCGCCATCTTGGTTGATCTAACAAAAGAAGCTTGATGGGATATTTTTTGTATAGTCAGCCAACATGGCGGTTATGACGTCAGATGCACCCCAAGAATGTAACATCATGTTACGCAACATTGCAATGTCGAAAAACGGCTAACTTTTTTCACGCTAGGTAGTCAAGGTTACCTACCTGATCATCAAGACGTCATTAACCTGTGTTGGGTTTTGGATGACAAACGTGTAAGAGTGACCATAACGAGCCTTCATCTCAAATCCTAGTTGTGGCCTCAATTGAATGGTGTTCTGCAACTTGAGTCCAACTCGTACGAATGGGGTATGGACCTTGATGTGAGCCTTGGTGAAGACAGAGATCCTTTCAAAAAAATAACAATAACATCAAATAAGATTAAATTACAAGGAGCCTACAGTAAAACCGTAAGATAAATGTATGTTGTCAACTATTACTCTATAAACCTCTTTACCATGGGCATAATGTTTTCCCATTTCAGATTACGTGTCATTGCTTTGAAAATAATATTCTTAGTTTGAGTGGTATCCATGTTCATGTGTCTACTCGTGTACGACTCGGCGTTAAACGAAGAGTGATGCTCTTGAGAATGACACGTGGTCTGAAATGGGAAAACATTACTCCCATACTAAGGTAAAGAGGTCTATTTACCGTGACGCGCCGCAGTTTATGTGATGGATTGTAATACTATGAGGGATTCTGGTAGTTGTAGAACATGCTATTAGATTTTACTTACTTAGCATTGACGTTCATCGAGGTTGACAGACTTGATGCTGAGAGGAGTTTGAACAAAGAAGGTTCACATTTGATGTTGATGTTGTTATTCACACCGGTGACTAAGCTAGAGACAAGATGAAGGTGAATAGGCAAGCCAGCCAGCGTAGGTACCATCTGTTGAGCATGTGCAAACAGGAAAGCCTTGGTGACACTTTGTTGGATTTGAATGCTGTCTTTGGTGATCTTCATTGCTGGAATGATCGGAATGATATAAGGTACTAAATCAATTGTTTTTCCCTTACGATGCACCAATCATGCAAACTTACCTCCAAGGGCAGTTCGAATCTCGTCTTTCTCGCCCAACAAGAGGCTCTTGATCTGACTAACAAGTTCATCAATGATTTGGGGAGTAATTTTAGTGTAGAAGATTTCTTGGTTGAACAGCTTGATGAACATCGAGACGTCGGTGTTTTTGGGAAAGTTCTTGAAGATTTGAATTATCACAAAAAGAAAATACCATCAGCATAGTCGAATTAATGATTTGATCCTGCAATTAACAGTGTGTTCTCACTGCCATGTCTATCAACCATATGCATAACATGGGTGACCGCAGGAAATCCATGGTGCTCCGATTCAGAAAATAGTCAAATTGTGTCCCACAAACATTGTATGCAGCAGTAAGAGTACTACAAGGGTTGCCAAGCACTCTTAACTTATTTCCACAGTACAGTAAACAATCGAAGCAATTAATAATAAAATTTCCGAGATCGGAGTTTTAAATTCTGAAATATTCTAGCTTATTTTTTAAGCTTGTGGAACCGACATACAGCGAGGGTAACTAATATAAGAGGAGTAGGAAGTATCAATTGTCGAAGGTGTCCCGCTATTTTAAATCCATGAAGTTCCCCATTAATCTGGAGAAAGCTGTGCTAGTTGTCCCCGATGCCAATTCATCTTGACGAGTGCGAGTAGTGATGATTAGGGTGGTTTACGTACCTTAGACTCGTGGGATGGGTTTGTGGTTGGTTGATTGGTTGATTGCTTGGTTGATTGCCTGGTTGATTGCCTGGTTGATTGCCTGGATGTTGGTCTAGTTTCTAAAACAAGATATTTGATAAATTGCTGCTTTAAGTATTTAAAAATAACTCCACAATACGAGACAGAAAAGAAGAAAATAAACTCCCAATTGCAGACACAAGAGAGGAAAACAGAAGAGAAGAGAAGAGAAGAGAAGAGAAGAGAAGAGAA
>NW_022259437.1:136182-152226 GCF_009602425.1 Actinia tenebrosa | reverse complement strand
AGAGAAGAGAAGAGAAGAGAAGAGAAGAGAAGAGAAGAAAAGACTGGGAAAAAAAATGAAAGAAAGAGGATTCTCGGTCAATAGACTTCATTAGTTAAAAATACTTACGGCTGTTGTCCGATAGGTTTTCTGAATCGCCGGATGTTGGGTTTGCTGTGCTGTCTTCAGGATCAAAGAAACTCATGACGGAACTCCAAATGGATCTCTTCTGACGGGATCGAATCATTGACAGCACATCTTGAATGACATCTTCAAGTCCTTCTACACGTGCTCCCATCTAAAATAGAAAATGAGAGGTATTCAATTATTTTAAAAGTATGTTTTTAGATAAGCTAGCACATTAAATGTCGTACGGATCGAATACAATAAAATGGAAACAACTTGATAGTATAACAATCTGAGTGTATATTGAACATATTAGAGAAATTTTTTGGTGTTTCTGTAAAAAAAAAAAGCTAATTTATTTCAATCTGTGATCTTCCTTACAAATTATTCAAAAAGTAAGAACGATATATCTTTATAATGTAAAACTCTTTTGAATACTTGAAAAAGATACTGAAATGCACTGACGCATGTGCATCGTTTTTCTCTAGCGTCGTATAGTACAGTGTACATTGACATTAAAATGGCTTCTCATTGTCTTCCGTTAATCACAACTTGTAATTGACAGATATTGCACGGCTACATTACATGTCTATGAATTAATGTATTGTTCCCCACTCTTTCGAAAAACGCTCTAAAAGCCTTTCGGAAGGCTGTCTCCACCTGTGCGCCGAGTATGATACCATTTAATTGTTGAATGAGAGATATTTGAACTGATTCTCACCTCCAAGAAGTCAAATCTGTAGCCCATGATATGCCAGCGGAACCTCGCGTTAGTGTTGCGTGGAATGAAGCTGTTTGCGACTTGGATACGGTTGACATCCATCTCAAAACCGCTAAGGAGTTTTTCTATGACGATGAAATAATTTTAAAAAACGTTATGATTTCATGAGGGGGTAACTATACAGGAATCAAGTAATGGAAATAAGCATTTCTTAACGTACCAGAAAACCTCGAAATACGTGTGGCCAAGGAGTATTGAATTTCAAACTGAACCTTTGGTGCAAATCGGAGGGCTAGGCGTGCACATCTGGCTCTGTCGAAAGATGCATACCATACTTAGAACTGTACTCCTTGCCTCTCTCCCTACCTCCATTGAAACTTAAATTCTAAAAATAACCAGCTGATATAAGAACAATATTAGCCAATCAGAATCAATGAACTTTGCAAAAAGAGGTGTCACTTTTCCTCATGACGTTATGAATTTTCAGGCCACCAAATGAATGCAAATAAGTGCTTGATAACAGTGACGTAATAATGAATAAGTTTTACATTTTTATCGTAATGGCGGGCATGTTTTTAATTTTTGTAGGCTTCAATGACACTTCAGTTTTGCAGTAACATCATTTTTGCGTCCCTATTTTAGATCAGCTGGAAAAATACCCCTAATTAGGAATATGCTATGGAGTTAGATTTATTTTACAAACGTCTTTCATACCTAATTTTGAGGATATTATTATCATGCGAAGCCATAGACTGAAGCTTGGATATTACCCATGATGCAACTTGGTTGGACCTTGGACCCTGACTCTCGCGCTCTCTTCGGACGATGTTTACTAACAGTTGCATGTTCAGGAACGTTGGTTCCTTGTCCAGCAGTACTGCTACTACAGCCATGCGCAGTTCAGCGTCGTTGTTTGGGTCGGCGAAGATCTGGATGAGTTTACTGCGCAACTGCAAAATAATCAAAAATAATATCGATCAACTACAAGTCTTTGGAGAGGGGCTGAGCAAAGCATTTTGGGAATAGGAAACGATCTTGATTAATATCGTGGATTTTGAGTATAAACAGTAAAAAGATGAATTGGGGTATTTTAAATTGGCATATTTTTTGAAATACCATCGCATCGAAATAAAATTTTGATTTTTTTTTTTTCAAGAAATATTTATCCCACTTAATTAGTTTGTTTAATGATCCTTAGACAATTTCGAAAACAGAAGCAACTATGTTTTCATTAAAGGTGGTATATAGAGCAAGCGTATCTCAGTTGGTTAGTGCGCGATCTTCAGAGCTAGAGGTCCACAGTTCGATACTTAGGATCTCCACATCTGTTTCGACTTCTCTCTAATCCGTGTATAGCTTCAGCTTTAAACACTCTTAAAACAGAGCACTGATGGAGAGAGGGGGTAAAGTGCGCACCGTCGGCTTTCATTGATAGGAGTTGAATTTCAACTGAAGGAACTACCGACGTTAAATAAAGGTACTTTACTTTACTTAAATAAAAAAGCAGCAACCATCTATTATCAAGAGAAAACTGAACTAAGTTAATTTTCTCTTGCTGTTATGCTTTAGCTTAAACGTCTTCCTATATATACTTACTCCATCTTTGTTCAAGTGGACCATCTTCCTCAAAGCCCAGATACACTCTACTCGTAACCCAGTCGATAGTTGAGTGTTCAGAAGGAGGCTGACAATAGTAGCTTGGTGTTCTTGGAATCCAGCGTTGCCAATGGCCTTCAGGTACATCAGTTTTTCTTCTTCGCTTGTGACTTGTTTGATCTTGCTCTCCAAAGTCTAGAGACAAAGCGAAACCGGATTCGTTGGGTGGGAATGACTTGGTGCCGATTAATCTTAATGACTTGATTAATGAATTGGATTGCTGTCGTTACTGTTCAGTTGCTGTTCTTGAACTCAAACAAAAACCCAACCATGTTTCTGTGTGCGTGCATTTGCAAACACATTTCCACATTTTTTTGTAAGAGATTCAGTTAACGCGAGGTATTCTGGGACACACTGGGTAATTTCCTCAAACATAAGCAGATAGTAAATGGTAGATACTTATATGGCGAATTAATATTCAAGGTTGTAAATGAACGCCTCAAGGAGGCTTTCTCTTTACCTGGACAGCAGTGTGAAGAGAAGTCCTGATATCCGTGCTTTGCTCTGCTTCTGGGCACTTGGATAGCCTGTTAACCAAAGCACTGTAGGACAAGAGACATTGACGACGAAGCCACATGTGGCTCTTGACGATTTGGACATTCTCGCACACATCCTAAAAGACAAAAAAAGGATAAACGAAACTGAAAGAAAAAGTTTAAATTTAATGACTTTTAATTAGAAGCTTTGATATAAAATATCATAATTTCTACATAACTAACGAACTAGCATATTTGCACCGTGTCAAGAGATACCAATAAATCAAGAGCCTTTTTTCAAAAATTCTCCTAATTTTAGTACGTCGTGAGAATTAGAACCATATTCGTGAAGTCATGGTCCGCATTGTAAAATGGAGACCATTGTTCAAAATTTGTTATTCGATATCGAATACTTTTAAAGGTTTTTTCCCCCAGGTACCCAATAACGAGCCATTTATAATAAGTACCTACCAGAAGAGTGTCCACATGGATAGGCTGGACTTTGGGGACGAATACAAGGCTGATCATGATACGTCTTAACGAGGCCAAGGAGAGTGAGGCACACTTCTTCTTCAATAGCAACATTACTTCTTTTGTACCAGCAAGAGACAGAGCATCGAAGCAAAGATCCCTGAAACAAAATCAAACAAACAGCTCTTCTTTACCGCCTGCAATTTTTTATTTTTTGAACCTTCGGACATTGCTGGAAGACAAAAATGCCATTAATGTTTAGTATTGCTGGGAGCGTTTGCAAAAAGCTGATAACAGACCCCTTGCAGAATTTCCAAGAATTCTTTTTTCTTGAGGATTGAAATCTTTTTTGATGTCAATATATTTATCTGTTTTTAACACCAGATGTAGGATGTTCGCAATAGAACTCCCGAAGTCGTTTGAGTGGCTACAGAACAAAAGCTCCAAGTCGAGGTTGGTCTTGATGTGTTCATACATTTACTGTATTTTATCAAGTCCAAACTCCACTTGAAGCCATCGTTTTGTGGTCACTCGAGAGTTTTTCATGGTACGTACTTGACAGTCTGATCTTTCATTTGTGCAACCTGTTGGAAGACAATCTCCAGCGTTGCTTCATCACACAACCTAATGTGGGCAACAAGGTCTGGGACCGTCTGTTGGGCCAAGTGACTTGATATATCTTTCTGTGCCTCGGTTTGGAGCTTTTGAAGAAGTTGCTTCACCAAAAAGCAAGTTCGAAGAAACCGCCAAGTTAGCGTTGTATTTCGGCACTAAATTTAACATAATATACTAAAATAAAGAGAGCAAGCAAGCAAGCAAGCAAGCAAGCAAGCAAGCAAGCAAGCAAGCAAGGAACTGAGCAAGCAAGCAAGGAACTGAGCAAGGAAGCAAGGCACAAAGGAGAATTCATGCACCCAAACAAGGTTTACTTGAAAGCAGGGTCCTTTTATTTACCTTTGTTTTGATTTGTTCCTTGTAGGCCTGGTTTTGCTTCACTTCATCTTCAGGGTGAACAAGTTTGAAGGTCAAAGCAGTGTCAACGGCTGATTGTATCGACTCTGTTTAAAGAAGACGAGCTCCACCATTAATAACAGTCAGTAATATTCTCGACACGAATTCACATCTAAACCGCTAAAAATAACGTAGCACTGTCATTTAAACTTTTTCTGATGATCTCTAGTGGATTGCAACAAATTATCAACAAGTGTTTGAGAATATATTGGATTGAACACAGATACCTACCTGCAGATTGAGAAGAAGACTGGGCCTGGTACTTCAGTTGCTGCCTGCAAAGAAAACAAGAATGTCTAGGTCACGTGATTCAAGATGACCTCTAAATGACTGACCATCATTAGGCTTTCTTCTCTTTCTTCTTCCTTCTCCCCTAGCCTACCCCTTTTAGGAATCAAGGGTGACCTTACAGTGCACTCGCCTCTCACCTCTAGAGTCCTGGGTTCGATTTCTTGACTCTGCATCATATTTGAGTAGAATGTTTTAAGTCTCTCCCTGAGTCGATAGTTTTTCTTAATTTTTTCTCACTCTTCATCTTGACCTAAGAAGCTAAATTCTAATTCGATCTAGCGTTGGTTAAGCCGTGCCCTGACCCAGGTTAACCCAAAGGTTATTTTAGTGTATCGATAAAATTTGAATTGTTTTCTGAGCCCCTGTTTTTCATACCACGAAACGCTTGAATTTAAAGCCAACCTCCCTTCTTCGAATCAAATCATCAAATCCCTAAGTTGTATGAGAACATATATTAACTTCATTTTCGTAGGCTTATGCGTAGGGTCTGGGAACGAGAATGATAATAACTATTCGTTCCCAGGTATTACCTGACTTTAGCGACGACCTGGCCACTTAGCTCAGACATTGGCGTAAATACGTGTTGCTCCTCGGCCATGGCTTTGAGTAAAAACCTGTCTTGAAGAACAGCTTCAACCTGACCTGCATGACGAAGGTAAGGAACGTATCCAAGGCTCTGGAAAAATAAGGATATAAAATAATACTTATAAATATTTTTAAAAATTAATACAATTCACCAAGGAATCATTGAGACTATGCATAATATCACTTCAGACACGAGTGATAAACCTCTGCTCGAGCTCGAAGTCTGCAAATTATGCTCCAAAACCCTACCTTGCTATCGTAAACATATGCAAATTTGACTTTCAATCTTAGTGAACTGACAAATGGACTTTATAAAATGCCAAAACTTTCAGTTCTTTCACAAGACAGTTCTTGAAACTTTAGCCTAATTCTTTCTATTGTCTCGGCTGGGTTGGTAGAAAGTATGCACACAATAAACCATTTGTATATTCAGAAAACGAACAATTTTTCATACTCAAATGCCTTCGGAATTCTTGAAACGTGCTGAAATTTTCTCTTGTGTTTTACACATCTAATATGTCTCCCCAATATTAACCGCGCAACACAGGAATACCACACTCGTACCTTTTGACATGATGGGCAAAGGTGACCCAGGAAGATGTTTTCCTTGATGGTTGGTCTTGAAGCACAGTTCTCATACTGGATAGTCTTGGTGACATGACACACTTGGGCCTTGTTTCCGGCTTGTTGGACTACCTGTGGCACGATGCTGTACACCACAGGGCAGTGTCCGACAATGGTGGGCTAACAACAAAAAACAATACGTTAAAATATGTTAAATATTCAGGTTTGCCCCTAAAAAAACCTTGGGCTAGTCTTGTGTGTATTGGAAATTACACGCGCAAACGATTTTTCTCAAATTTATGACCTCTTTCAATTGGTAGATAATCGATAACAGTCCGGAATACCGCCGTTTGAGCTTTCGTAAAAGAATATTGTTATGAAATTTCATTCGCAAATATTTCATTAATAGGTAATTAAGAGGAGTAACGATGCGAAATTGAAAAATTAAAGAAGTCACTGATCAGTCAATCATGTCTTGAATGCATGTGCTATCATTCAAATGACGTTGTAATGATCGATATGTGGTCGTATCTTCGGGTGACAATATATTTTCGTACCTCTTTCTGCATGATAACCAAAGGAGCCTTCGTGGCTAAGATGTGCTTGGGGTCCTGACCTTCTACTTTGGGTGCAATCTGGAACATGTTAACAATACCACGCTTGATGTTACGAGACCATTCAGGGCCATTCTGACTCACACGGATAGCTTTCACTTGTCCACTAGCTGAGAACACCACGTCGATGGGATGCTGTTGAAGCTGTGCTATGGCTTGAGGAACGGCCTCGATTGGTGTCTCACGTTCACTTGTCGACACTTCAAGCTGTACGATCTTCACGTTTTCCAGCTACAAGTTAACGAGAAAAAATTAAGTGAATATGGCGTTAAATCGTGTAACGTAACGTTGCGTGACATTACTGCAAGACACTGTATGTGCAATCGAATTTTCAACCTGATAGCTCACAACATTAATATAGGTTACAGTATAGGCACATATTTTACAGGCAATTGCGTTTGCGTGACCGTGTACTAAAGTGATTTGGGTAACATTGCGTTATATTGCAATATGTATAGTTGTGTTCATATGGAGAGCATCGTTGCGTTACATTAAACTGTGGTTCACCTTGATTTGGGCCTCCTCTCTCTTGATCATAGTCACTTGACAGTCACATCTTAGTCGCAGTCCAATTTGTTTGCTGGCACCTCCAGGGATGGAGTGCACCACTTCGGCTTCGTACTTGAAAGTGTAACGCTTTCCTTTCTCGAAAGCTGTGCGAGAAAAAAATAAGATATATATCAATCGAATTATAACAAGGGCGGATCGAGGGTTTTTTGGAAGGGGGGTCTCAGGGGTAAATTTTGTGGGCAAAGGAATCCCAGTCGCATTTTTACGACAGGAAGCCCATTTGACCTCAGGAATGACAGGGGGGGTCGAGGCCGACCCTCCCCCTAGATCCGCCCTTGTATAAGATGAAAAAAATTCTACGAACTTTACAAACATGGCCGATCGCGACCGTTCAACAATACAAAACATAGAGATATGGGGCTGAGAAGTATGTAAACTATAACTCGCGATATGTAATAACTTAAACGAGGGCGACATAAAAACGTACGTTTTTGCTATACGAGACACACGATTGTCACATACGAGTTACAAACACAAAATCCCTGAAAACCCAAGAACAACATTATCGGGAAATGAAAAATAATACTTACCAAGAGGAAAGGCGTCTGAAAAAAAAGAAAAACAGGAGAACAAAATTAGTAAATACAAAAATAGCCGATAAAACTACATAACTTCTTAAATCAAATTTAACGAGAAATGAGATTTGTATATGGATAATGAATGAAATGAAAAGGCAATAAACGAGAAATTTGAAATAGAGGAATTTTCATAATACAATATAGAAAAGAAATAAAGACGTAGTTATACACGTACGTGTAACAGCCACCAAGAGCAAGAACACCAAAGCAGTCTTCATATCTCCTAGTCTAGCTCAACCTGGAGTATGGGCCGCTATCAAACGAGCAAGGTATTTATACCCTGATCAATGGAACCCTGGTGGTCAGGGAATAAATCCGACGTGACTTGGTTTAGAACTGTTATCTAATGACGAAGCACTTTGAAGCAAGACCAACCTGTGGTGAGCAAGCTGGACTTAGACAACTTTATGGGAGGTTTTTCTTCATTTTGGACAGAAAATTGAAGTGTTATGGCTCGTATTAATTAATTTCAGACGAATCTCAATCTTTGTAGCCCTAATAAGAGAATACTAACACTGCTTCGTGGGCGATGGGTGATCATTTTATTCATGCATCAAGTTTTGTAGCGTCGTGTATCAGCCTGAGATTGTCAACCTTTCTTTCCCATTGTTGTTCATCCCGTTGGGGTAGTGGATAGTGTACTCCGTAAGCCTTAAGTTTCCATTCAAAAATAATATGTAATACCTTTTAGTCAATTTCAAAGAAAATTCGAGAAAAAATAATTTGTGCATTCAAGACAACATTTAGAATGAAACTATACGATGAAAATAAGATGCCCCACCTCACGATAGCCTCGCTTGTATGATTCTTAAAACAAAAGAATATCTCATTGCGGGCTTGAAACAGTGTAATGGCTTCCTATTGTTTTCCTTAGTAGTATTCATCCAATCACCACCAATAGTTACGACCAGGATAATACATTACTAGACCTGCAAGAGAACAGCTACATCAATACTTTTGCAATATGGGCTTTAATTTTTCAGTTCAATAGATGCATTGTTAAAGTTTTATCTGTTTATCTATCTATATATACTATTAGAAAAAGATGTGACGCATCCCCCGGGGGATCCCACAGGAAATTGTGTCGGAAGAGTATAGAAACTAACCTTGGCCTTTCCGTGTCTTTTTTGGCCAACTCAACGACAAAAACCAAGCTGACATGTTTAAATAGCGATTGAGATTTTTTGAAAAGTTTTTTGTATTTTGATTTATATTTTGAAAATCTGCTTTGTTTTGACTTCTTCATTGAAAGTATTAACAAATCTGATGATGGGTCGTTGACGAGCAGGTTAG
The DNA here is from genome assembly GCF_009602425.1 of Actinia tenebrosa. The sequence goes on along the minus strand of NW_022259437.1, from coordinate 143,291 downwards.
CCGTGACACGTCCAAGGGCTGGCCACAGCAGGACTAAAACAATACCCTCAGAAATTTTGCCTGATGAATATCCCAAATTAAGATGCTATATTTTTACATATTTTTGGAAATGGCAAAAGAATGTTCCTGAATCAGATTAAATGAAGTATTGATGGTTTTCACGGCGGCCATGTTGGAGGAACTTAACAAATGAATTGTCAATGAACTCTTTTGTTATATCCTCCAACATGGCCGCCGTGTCTTTTGTTATTTAATTCTCATGGGAATGGTTGAAAACCATCAATAGGAATAAGAATGGACCTGAAGCAGATTGGATGAACGTATAGGAATTCTATAATATTTATGCAACACTCTACAATTAAGCTGGAAATCCCAATTCGAAGGGTCTTCACTATATCCTCCAAGTCGCTTGTCCGTTCTGAGACAGCGTAGTACCCCAGTCACTTGACTGCCATATCTTTAAGTCACATGACGTCATCAGGACCACCAAATGGAATACGTAGATGGGCTGTTATAACAAGCTAAAGTGGAACATTACGGCTACTATTAGCATTAATCTATCGAGCCAAAACATGCTTTCAAAGGCAGGAAACCGATACTTAACACTGAAGTAAGTCTATAATGGACTGGGATAGAAAGGTCAGACGGATACGCTAATGGCGCTAACAGTGGATGGGATACGATACAGAACATTCGTCACACGACTGGCACGACATAACTGTATCACACCAAGGTTAACATAAACACTGATAGTCAAATGTGCGCTTTGGCAAGGTTTTTCGTTTAGGCAAGGAATTCTTTTTCTTTTTCACCTTCGTGGCTTTAAGATAAAACACTGTTTAGTAGTTATTTTAGTTTAAAGTAGTATTGGATCCATCAATATCCATGTAACAATAAAATGTCTCTTATAAAGCTCAGGTGACGTAAATTACTGACGTTTTTAGTGGACCTTGATCTAGAATACAAAACATCTCACCACTGTAACCCTATCCCCGATTACGCGCGCAGCATTCACAAAGACAAGATTTTTTGCTGAATCGACAGAGTTTTGGCGATTGAACGAGTTTTGTTCTGAGTTGACAGAGTTTTGGCGATTGAACTAGTATTTTTTTTTTCTGAGTTGACAGAGTTTTGGCGATTGAACGAGTTTTGGTGATTGACAGAGCTTTTGTAAATTGACCGAATTTTCGCAATTGAACTATTTTATAAGCATTGATTGACAAAGAAAACATGTGCTTGTGTAATGCAATGCACTGATATTAAGTGTACATATTCTAGCGAAGTATTAGAGTGCTCACACTAAATCCGTGAAACAAATACTAATTTTTAGCACTAAATAGTGATAATTAAACAATAGAAAACAAAGGATTCTGTATGAAATAGTACTAATTAGTACTATTTAATGTTCACGTTTTAGTGCGTGCACTCTAACGTAATTGACAAACAAACAATTACAATCGAAATGACAATTTTGAACCATTTCGCGCGACATACTATATCACTGTTTTATTGAGCCCGAAAGAAGTAGTATTGTTTTATTTTGTTGTTGTTGTTGTTGTTGTTGTTGTTGTTTTCTATCTTCTTTCTTTCTTTACGGTGGGCCGGAGGAATCTAGGGGGGGCCATTAAATTTCCACTCAGTAAAAGCGGGAAAGGGGGGGGGGGGGGGGAGTCATCAAATATTCCATGCATATTTCCATATATACATAAAGGGGAAGGACAAGAATTCAATCAATTCTGTCAGAAGAAAGGGATGCTAACGATTTTACATTACTGTTTATAAGGATTCCTCCGGCCCACCCGCCTCCTAAAAAACAAAAACAAATGTTTCCTAACTGTCCGACAACTCAGCAGGGGACTGGACACGAAATAGACCCACAGTACCCTTCGTGCACGCCATTTGATTTTCATGTGTTCAAAACAAAGACAAAATCTGTGCTCGTCTGAACACGTTCCGGTCGTGAAATAAAAATACACTTTGTGACCTAAAGATAGGAAAACCTATCCGGCCGCGATTATTGGCCCAGACCTAATTATCCTTGCATAAACTCATTTGTCAGTCGTAGATTCCATAAATATAGGATTGTTGTATCAACAACTGTAACAACTCCATATTTAATGGAATTTATGTCCCTATCGCAGAGTGATTCTTTATTTGGATTGGATGATTAGCTGTTTTGATCATCAGAAGCGGATCGGAGCATCAAAATATGTTTTTTCATTATCGTCGAAATTTATAGTTGAAGTTTCGGTCATTATGGTTGTTTTGGTCTTGGAATCCAATTTAGATTTTTAACGTTTCAGGGCGATGAATAACATACCCTGATTCAAACCATGAATAGAAATTTCTTGATATGTTTTTCGAGTGAGCAAGGGAAATATCAGTGTTCCATGTCAAAAATTGATGTATTTTGTCTTTTATGTCAAGATTTTTCCTTAATCATTTTGATCTGGAAGACTGAGAGTCGAGGTAGAGACAGAAACATCGAATATGTTTGGTGAGCGACAGCCTGGGAGTAGGATTCGAGAGACTCTCTGAAATAAAGTGAAAAGGTGGACCATCTCAAGAGGCGTACTAAATGCGTTGATTTGAATTCGAAACTTTGAGAACCAAAATAAAAGTGGTTGTTCTTTTGAGGGGTTTCCTAAAGCAGTGATGAAAAAAAAACTTGGCTAAAATCAAAAGAAAATTAATTTTACTTCATAAAATACTGAAATCGTTTCACAGTTAGAACAACCAGTGGTCGATCAATCGGTCGTAGTTGGTCATTCTCTGGTCGAAGAGTTTTCAATTGCGTGTATGTAATCTATAAGTTCAACGCTTTTTCTCTTTGGATTTATCTTTTTATTAATTAATTTTTTTTGATGAGTTTAACCGAGATGACCTATTTCTTTCATCAATACTTATCTTGTACACGCTACCTCGCGCGCGCGTCCGTTTCCATTGTCATCTACATCCAAATCATCATTCAAATTCTATATATTCTTTTTGTGTCCTATTCGATTATCCTTTTTTTCTTCTTCTTCTTCTTCTTTCCCGCGCTCAAATTCTTCCAAACCACGTGTCACTGTGAACGACGCGGGGTTATTAAGACTACGCATGCGCGAGGATTGTCTTGTCCACAGACATTTATCAACAATAAAATTCAAAACTCAAGGCTCATTCAAACTCAAACTATTCTACAAAAATAAAGCTGATTTTCAATATCATCCATCAATTTTTACAACCTTCTTTATGTACAACGTTGGCTATAAGCAGACCGTTTTTTTCTCGGCACTCAAAGTTGTATTTCTTTTTCAATGTCATGTCTTTGTACACTGTTTTCTAATGGTTTTATTTCACCGCAATGAAAGACACTCGAAGCTTTCCAACGTGCTTTCAAGAGTGGAATCCTACAACATATAGTTTTATTTCAATTATGCATAACCATATTCAAATTTAGCGCTTTCTCGGCGCCAAAGTCTAAGCAGTTGAGTCGATTCTAATTTCAACCCTGTAACAGAGAAACGAATAGTTTTTTCTCGAGGGATAGAGAAAACAAATCTGAACAAAGGGATTCGTTACTCTGAGTTGTATTCTTCGAAAGGCGTGACGCAACTCGAGTCGAGATTGTCAACAACGCTTCTTGAGGCAATATTTCTGAAGGCTTCTAGCACTTGCATGGTCTTAAGCCTTTTCTATAGTCCTTGCTCATAGCGCAAAGAATCAGTGGATTCACCGCACTGTTCGTGTAGAAAAAAGAAAGCACCACGACTAAACCAATCTCCATTGCCGCTTGGTCATTGCGTCCGTGGGTTCCGAACTCCAAAACGAGAACGTAAATGAAATACGGAAGACAACACAGCGTGAAGGCTATTACAATGAGGATCAGCATTTTCACGAGTTTACGCTTTTTCTCCAACCGAGCGTGAGATTCTTTAGTGAGCCCAACCACGTTCTTGTGAATGATCCGTACCTTCCAGAGTGTCCGTACTATTCTAAAATAAGAATAGGCGATAATAAAGAATGGAATGAAGACGATTATCGTGATGACAATCATGTGTGATCTCCTGTGTACCTTGTTTGGCCAGAAGGGATAGCAAATCTTTACTCCCTGATCAGTGGCTATCAGTTTGAGTAGAAACGAAGTCGGAAGACCACAAATGAGGTAAGAAAGTATCCATATAATCACAATAGCAACCTTGGTTTGGCCCTTTGTGAAGCGCTTTTTCGGAGTAACAACAGCTCTGTATCTATCGACACTTATGATTGTCAGAGTAATAATGGAAACAAGTAAAAATACATCTCCAAGCGGAAAGAATATCTTACAAGCCAGTTCGCCGAACGGCCAGGATGCTAGTTCCTGTAGGAGTCCAACAGGGAGACTTAGGACGAGGACAGCAAGGTCAGACAGCGCTAAATTAGCGATGAGAAAGCTACTCGTTGTCTTGTTTGGTCCCTGTTGCATAACTCCGTATATGACAATACAGTTCCCAAAGAACCCGACGATAAATACAACAGTGTAGAGGACAAGCATGAAAATAACATATGTTGGTAAAGTGTCTTGGAATGGTAGTTGAGCAGCTAGTTCGTCCTCGTACACTGTTATAGTCTCGTTCGTGTAATCGTAGTCGCTAACCATCGAATCGAAATCTTCCGACGCCATTCTCGATTATCCCACCAAATCAAAAGCGTTTAAAACTTTCCAAGCTTTGCTCCAGGGTCTGCGAGTTGTCAAATAGACGGTGAATTTCTAATTTTTTGTTCTCTGGGTTGTTGGCTTTAGATCCTCTCGCCACCAAATACGAGTGAACGTGTCGACGAGCAAGTTTTGATCAAAGAATGCTAGCAATTATCTCTCGGATCTTGGCAGTCGGACTCTGGGCTAAAGTTTCCTTTGGCTGGGCGGTAATTAGAATGCCCTTCATTTCACGTTTATCTGATTTTACGTTTGAGTCCACTGTCATTTACAACGGAAGTCCTGTCTTGTGCACAGAGCCCCATAAGAAGGTTAAGACTCCAGAAATTCCCTCCAGTTTGTGGTACTTTGATCTACGATGGGAGAATCTGTTAGTTGAGTAAACAAGTTGCGCATGGTAGGCTGCTGTTACTCCTGATGTCTGCCAGCGACGGCGCGTAATTTTCACGAGTGTTATCTTTTAAAGACCCCGATACTTCGTTCTGGACGTACAGGAATGTTCTTAATGCAAAGTCAACAACACCAACGAACTACGCCGATGTTTACTTAAGGATTTTTTGCTTTTTACATCAGCGCTAATGACCTCGTTTGCTTGGCGTCATCTGGGATATGTCGATTTGGTATCTTGGCTTACTCATCTCTGTCAAGATCCTCATCAAACCTGATTATCTCGGGTAATAGCAACCTCCCCTCGCTCACCGTCAGCCAAGTCGTCTATATACCTGGCGATAGCTAATCAATTGTGCGCGTTTTAAGTGGTGTTTTGTTGGAGCCTTTCGTTCAAATTGCCCGAATTAGACCCGAAGTCGCCTTCACATGTCCATGAAGCTATCGGTTGACAAGCCGTGGAGCTTACTTCAAACGAAGTGAATGAGATCTTGGGTGCCGCTTTGTCTGTATGCTTGACCACTATGATAAATCATCCACCGATAACGTAGGAATGCCGGATATTTGGGTGCTTCTTGTACAAACGCTCACGCAATCGCTATCATTGGATTTTCCGCGTAGTCTTTTCTGACTGTTTGCTCGCCGATTCTGATACCTAGAAACAAAAAAAAAAAAAGATCTTTCTCTCAAGGTGCGCAATCCGTAAAGATAAAATGCGATTTCTTCGCTTAGATACGATCTGCAATCCACAATAATTTGGAGTTTACTCCTTTACATTGTAAATGATTTACGTAGATGTATACAATGCGCAAACCATCGGCATTATTCTTGCGGTGCATTACATCAATCCTGAATACTATTTATATGTTATAATTCTTTATTGAAATTACCATCGATTAAAACCAAAAAAATTGTAACAGAAAGCGCGCTGCGAGGTATTTGATTTTCTACCGATGGAATTTTTTTTGTATATATTTTATTTTGCTCCGTTCTGTCAGTTCTATATTTAACGAAGGCCGTCGAACTCTGTCGACAAGTCTCTTCTCGTGGTATTCTCTCGGTCGTTTTATCGTAATTTGACACTCACCATGTGTTGAATGAAAGATTAAAATGAGGTTACGACTACCGTTTAACCTTCAAGAAAGAAGTGTTTGTCGATACGAAGAACTACTTATGTATGAGTAAAAATCGATAGAGGTACCAGTTATCAGCTGCACTGCCAGGATATCGAGGCGAAGAGGGAAAAGAAACAGAGAAAATTGAACAGATTACTCTCAATCAGTCCTTGATCTTGAAAGCCTCACCCCTTTATCTTGGATCTAACCGTGGGTTCGATTCTAACGCGCTTGTTAAAGGATCAAATTACAACCACGTGCTCACTTAACTAGCTTTTCTCTCACTCACAAACACAAGACATTTATGTACATATACGTTTAATCCAAATCGGGTTTCCCACACACTCAAAACAACACACTGTTTATCAAACCTTCGGAGCAAAAAAGACCAAAAACTGTCTTAAGATGAAGGGTATTATTTTTGAAAAGAAGTATAATTCGTAAAAAAAATTTTTAATTTTAATTTTTATATTTTCCATAAGTTTTAATTCACCATTGAGTGGGCTCCCTGTGGACTCTCTGAGACAGCTAAAATTAGTTAAATTTAGAATTGATAAATGAACGATTTAAAATGAGTATTTAGCGACCAATCCTACATTCTTCCATTCTCAAGTGATAACGAAAAACGGAAATTATTTTTCAGTGACGAGGCTGAAATCTTGGTTAAAAATAGCATTCATTTCTTCTAGTGAAGTGATGTGGACCTACCCCAGGCGTTGGCGATATACACCCCCCCCCTCCCCCCAGTAGTCTTATACTTTAGTGCGGGTTGCTATCTTTAAAAGCTTACGAGAACTGGTTAACTAGGTGGGTAAGCTTGAACCGTTTTGACTGTAACTGTATTTTAAAGAATGAAGTTGCAAAGTGTACTTTTTGGTATGAAAGAAGAAGTATCCATCCATCCATCCATCCATCCATCCATCCATCCA
>NW_022259437.1:90120-136142 GCF_009602425.1 Actinia tenebrosa | reverse complement strand
CATCCATCCATCCATCCATCCATCCATCCATTCATTCTTTCACATGTTTTTTTTTTCATGTATTGGCTTTGCGGTCTTGTCTATGATTTGACGAGACTAGTACGACCCATTTTCTGCTCTTATTTTACACTGCAAGTAATGCTCAAGAAAAGTAATAATTCTTTTTTTACGACCGCCTAGGCTAAAATGAACCTTTGTTGAACGACCATTTTCAAATCACAATAACATTATAACCCTTTATTTAACGAACAGGTAATGGTCGACAAACAAAGGTTCGCTATACTTGTGATTTTGTAAGAGTGATTTAATTTTACCGGAATAATCTTGACAAACTAAGCATTAATAGTAGGTGAGGAGGCTTAAACGTGTTAAAGAGGATCGATTGATCCTGCTGCAAGGCACCTAATCCCACTGTCATTAGTTCACTTCCTAACACGAATTTAAGTTGTGTTTAATGACTTGCATCCTGTAGTGGTGATTATACCATTAGATCTGCTAATACAGATGCCCTTTGGCAAACTGTAGAACGAGCCGTAAGTGCGTCCTAATGTAAAGACACCACCAAGATCGTTTATTCTCTTTGACGTAAAACACAACCATGAATCAACAGAAAATTGAGTTAAATGCAAATAAAGAACAACATAATTAGAAAATCCTACTAATTTTTGACAGGCAAGAAATACAACTTGAAAGCTTCAGGTGTGAATGGAAAAAGAACCGGCAATTTATATGAAGATAAAAATAAATTCCAGCTTGTCGCGAGAAATGAGGAATCATTACTTGTTTCAGCGTCGATAGAAGTGCAGGCAGTAATTCAAAGCTGGACAGGCTCAGTTTCGAAAGGAAGAAATTTGGCTACTCTTTATCTTGCTTGGCACCGTTTTGTCCCAATTTTGACGAGTGAATGGTTTAATTTTGAAAATCTCATACTATGAAATATTGACAGAATAATCAAGTTGGCAAATATTTGACAGCAAGAGACTTCAACAATCTGCTGTCTCTGGATATAGGTTTGGATTGATTGAATAAATTCTAATCTCAAGAAACAAGGTTTTTTCGCGTGCAACGATAATTCTAAAATCATAGATAGCTTATTTGTGAAAAAGGTTGGGATAAATTGCATTAAATAGTAAAACCTAAGAACCAAATAATCAGTCTTTTTACGAGGTTTTTTTATCGCCCTAGTCAATCAAAAATATTGATGTATTTATAAGCGGATGATAGACGCCTTATTGTCTGGTAAACGGTTATTAAACTAAAACCCATTAGAGAAAATAAAAGCCATGTATATGTTGTAAGTTTATTGTTGTGGTCGGTATTTCATCCCAAGATAGAAAGAAGACATAAATGAGAAACTATATCATAAAACTTGAGGTTGATTTTGGTTCTAGCATCTATAAGGGATTCATTGGAAAACTATAACGTTTAAGTGCTGAAACGATGGCGCCTTTTTTGACCGGTAAACTATTCGGAAACCCCTTGGCTATGTACTAGAAACTGTGAAATTAATGTGAAAAACCAATGTTAGATAGTACGGCTAATATTTAAAACGTTTCGAAGTTGTTTGTCTTTTCCAAGCTTATCTGTATGCTCGAGTACCAGTCAAACAGTCACCCTATGAACACCACAAAATACCAACATACAAAACCATGTATAAAATGAATGGAAACTCCGCAAGATAAGAGATAATTTTACCGCAACTACATGCACAGTCAATTCACAGTAATGTGCCAGATGAACTTGCAGCCAGAATGGCCGGCGAGGACGAGAGCATTTCAACATTGACCTGCTCTGAAGTTTGCCTACATTTAACACTCCATGCTTCTTATATTAGTTTCAGGAAGAGAAATGTACTGAAATGAAGGTGGTTTCTCTGGAGATTTGATAGTCAGGATTCTGTTGTTGAGTGTAGGAAAACAGGTGCCTGACAAAATGAATGATTTACTTCACTAACTACAGGAAAACGAAGTTATTGAATAAAATACTCTTTAGATAATCAGTAGCAATTATATCAATAAAAGTTTGCAAAAATTGTATTTAAAGTTTGTACAAATATAACTTTACAAACCTCAGTAATCTGCTTTTTTTTTTTTTTTTTTTTTTTTTTTTTTTTTTATTATTTTTATTATTATTATTATGGTTATACATTAGTAGATATATTTTTATTATCGTATATTTTATTATAGTTTTCCTTTTTTACTTTTTTAATATTATTATAAATAAATATATATTTTATTGTAGGATATATGAAGAGATAATCTATACGTCGTATATATCTATATAGATACCAAATACAATTTTTTTCTTAGTGAAAAATTAATGTAGAAGTATTNTTTTTTTTTTTTTTTTTTTTTTTTTTTTTTGTACTAGAGTAATCTTGAGTGCCCTTTTGACTTTTTTGGAAGTTTTTTTTTTCTTTTTAATTTGTTTTATTGCTTTTACTGTATTTGATATCTGTTTTACTAGCATTCTCGCGATGTTTGTATTATTTTCAAAGACCCCACCAAAGCCATGCTGCTGCTCATGTGTACTACAAAGGTGCATGAGAAAAACTGAATGGTATCGATACTGTCGCCTCCCTGGGAAGACGTATTCGTTTGGTCAACATAAGCATTTGCCCAGTCAAATTTTCTGATCCGCTTAGACAATTACATATGACTTCGAAATGGCTTCCTTTAATCTTTCCTCTTGGTATGACTCCGAAATGGCTTCTGTTTCGTTGGCTCTCTTCGATTTCCAATACAGAGTGCATATGACATTGAAATGGCTTTTTGCGTTTGACACCAAAATGGCTTCCGTCTCGTTGGCTCTATTCGAATTCCAGTCACAATGAATGACGATAACACAGATTGGCATATGACAACTGAAATGGTTTCCTTTCCTCTTGCGGCATGACACCGAAATGGCTTCCATTTTTTGATCCGCCTAATCATGCAAATCACAGAACATGAATAGTTAAATGGCGGCATGCGGTATGTGACACTGAAAGGGGTTCCATTTCGTTGCAAATGCATACCTCCGTAGCGACAATATTATCAGGATAAACTGAATTGAATACAATTTTATAACTCATAAAAAATATTAACCAGTAATAATGTTATATTGTGTTTTTATCATTTAACTGTTTTCGATTATTTATTTCTTATATCCCGCGGCAATGCCTCCCTTTCTATAATCAGCTAAAGCCAGCAGCTCTCCGTTCTTTTTCCTCGCGATAACTTGAACGACACCCATGATTTGGCCTGGGGTTCCTGTGTTGAACAAAACGAAATCATCCTGTCAGTTATTGGCCTTTATGCGCGTTAAACGCGTGCTGAATCAAGGGGCGGGTTTTGCCTCCCTCCCTCCATCAATCCATCCTTTCGGCATCCATCCCTCCATCCGTTCATTTCTAATATGATCCATACATCCATCGGCTAAATCCCTCCATTCCTATATCCTTCCTTTTCTCCATCCTTCAAGCATCTATCCATCCATCCCTCCCTCCCTTCCTCCCTCCCTCCCTCCCTCCCTCCATCCACCATCCATCCATCCCTTCCTCCCTCTATCTTGCTTATTTGAATGATAGGAATCATAATCTAATCTAGTTGCCTCAAATACCTGTGAATAGTGCTGTATCATTAGTGACGTATCGATGTCCGTATTTCCTAATGTCGTTGACCAGTTTATTAGGAAAGTTCTCCTCAACCAAAACCATCTCAGGGAAAAGTTGAGAATGTAAGCGAGGTTTAGCCACAGCATCCTTAAGACTGTCTCCAAACCAATAATAGTTCATAAACACCTGTGACAGACAGACAACAAATACAGTGTTTATATTGGTCTATGAAAGCAAGAAAATGGTTAAAAAATAGCGTCTCAAATTGGTTAGACTAGTCACCCCCCCCCCCCCCCCTCAGTTCTTCATCACTGGATCCGCCCCTTTGCAAAAGGGGACTGCTTAGGGGAAAGAAGTATTCTGGTCGTTGCAAAGGCTTTTTTTGATAATGTGTTACATCCGTGTTGGACTGATATTCGATGCGTGCATCGTGAAACTTTAACCACAGAAAGCCCAACAGAGTGTTCATAAGTAAGCGAGCAATCTACAAACCTGAGCTAGCGTGGTTGGTATATACCTTCCACCAGCCGCACCAATCACCATCTGTAGATCATCATTCTTATCCAATAGAATTGCTGGACAAGATAATGATAAGGGTTTGCGATGAGCTTTAAAGCTATCTGGTACCAGGCCAAACTCATTCACCCAGTGATTCATGGCGTCAGCCAGCTGATCGTTGAAAATGATGCCGTATTTCTTCGAACGAATCTTTGAACCAAAGCTACGAAAAAAGAATAGTATTTCGTGAATTAGTTTACAAAATAGGGACTGTGGACGAATTCAGTTAGAAGCATATCATGAAAAAATAGTTACTGTCATGTGATTGTAGCAGGGCGAGTGGTCTTACTGGAACCATGAGATGCACGTGATAATCCCATGTGAACACAACACTTAACCAATAGACCTATCTCGATTTCGCTTGACTGACCACGAAACAATGGTTTGAAGTTCAGACTGAACTTGATTCTTTTATTCATCAAGTTCAACCTCGACTTGAAACTATTGTTTTGTGACCAGTCAAGCGAATTCGGGATAGGACTATTGATGTGAACATTTAACCGCATCGGATCAACATGAGATGTTATAATGTTGGGCTGTTAAAAAGGACATTTCCAAGATGGCGTCTATTTCGACCCCTAAAACATTCCCACAATGCACTTCAATGCCAAATTGACCCAGTGTTTTCTTCAAACTCTTAATAAACGGCTAATAGGCGTTGTACAATACTTTTTAAAGCTTTTTAATGCTTTTTTAAAATGTTTTTAAACGCTTTTTTAAACAGTATTAAAAGACTGCTCAATAGAGTGTGTGCAACCATGTGACTTAAATCCCTAGAGATATGAATAACAATGAAACAGCCGCCATGTTGGTTGATCTAACAAGAGATGCTAATAAGGAATGCTTTGTTACCGTCAACCAAGATGGCGACTATGACGTAACATGCACCTGCTCTATAGAGTGTGTGCAACCATGTGACTTAAATCCCTAGAGATATGAATAACAATGAAACAGCCTGCTCTATGCTTACTATTTATTAATAGAACTAGTCAGAGAAACACCATTGCCTTCTTCATCGACGATTGACAAGTGAGTGGTGCCTGAAGTGACGTCAAGCTGATAGTTGATTGGTCCATAATATCTAACCGGATGTGTCTTGCCGTCAATCATATCTCTTAGTCTTTTGGACTGTTTAGAGTCGAGCATTTTTTGGACAGTCTATTAACGTAAAGAACCAAGAACAGTTATGATTATGATCATTATACTTATTATATTTGATGTCCACTTTTTTGGACTGTCTTCCTCTGTCTCACTGATTGACTGTCTGTCTGACTGACTGTCTGTCTGTCTGTCTAAGTGATGAGGTCTATTTTCTAAACTTTACCTTCGTAGTGTCCCCAACAAATTTAGGGTCTCCAAGGAAAGTCAGACTAGCATGGGCAAACTTGAATGCTTCGATAATGCGATGGTATGTCAGACCGGGGTTTTCTTCCATGTCCTTTTTGGTAAAGTTGAAACCTAAAACATCAATAAACAGGGTTTACTTTGCATAGTATCCTCTGTACCAACTTGGAGGAGCAGCGCTTCGCATCTTTCTAAAACAGATTTTTGCGCAGAATTGTCCCTTTCACAGTTTCTGGCGCCATTTTGAAAGGTAGCCGTGCCTTTGCATCGAAGCGAAACGAACGGTGAGCTTGCAATGATAGAGACATAATAGCCCTGCGTACTTTGATTTTGGATTATTGTTAGATATCTGGATGGGCATCGAGAGATTTCGAGTCTTTTCATAATAGAAGGCTTACAAAAACCTATTGATCTGGAATTTGGAGCCCCATATAAAAGCAAAAACTACTTGATTGGCTTCATTTGGGATTGAATAATCTGGTTTCCTTGTTTTGCATAGGTTTTCTATTCTTAAAATTAGTTTTTTTCTAATAACGTTATGATGATTATTTCGTTAGATATCTTGCTGCGCAGAGAGAGATTTCGAGTCTTTTCATTAGAGAGAGCTTACAAAAACCTATTAATCTGGAATTTGCAGCCTCGAATAAAGACAAAAACTATTATTGATGGTTTTCACGGCGGCCATGTTGGAGGAACTTAACAAAAGAATTATCAATGAATTCTTTTGTTATATCCTCCAACATGGCCGCCGTGTCTTTTGTTATTTAATTCTCTTCGGGATGGTTGAAAACCATCAATTTATTGTGGTGCAATGTTTTCCCATTACAGACCGCGTGGTGAGTAGAGTATACGATTCTGTGTTTGAGTTCTATCCATATCCATGTGTCTTCTCATTCGTAACCATTAAACACAAAAATGATACTCTAGGGAATGAAACGTGGTCTGTAATAGGGCAAACATTACATCAAGACGAATAAGGGCTATTGAACGACCACGTATGAAAGAATGATTTATGATTACACTCACCACTAAGTATCTGAAGTGCCTGTGACATTACAGCCCCACCCCCAGCCGGTGGGGGGACAGATAGAAGCTTTGCACCATCCATGTGACCAATGTCTGCTTTTAAAGGTTCTCTCTCGATTGCTTCATATTTCTTTAAATCATCCAGGGTGAAAATTCCTCCTTCCGAATTGATTTCATTGACGATGTCTTTGGAAAATTTACCATTGTACAAGATATCTGCTCCTCCAGATTTGCCAATCATTTCTAAAGTCTTTCCGTAGACTGGTCGTTTGATCACATCACCCTCAGCTAATACTCTGCCGTTATGTGTGAAGATCTCACTGAAAAAAGAAAAAAATGTATCCAAATCCTGGACTCGCAGCATCACATGTGAGTAGAGTTTAGGGCTCTCCCTTGATTCGATGGTTTTTCTGCTTCCTTCCTTCGCAAAAAGTCCAATTTCTGAGTTATCATTCGATCTGTGAGAAAGTAGGGGTTGCGAAGAAAAGCGAAAGGGTCGTAATTAATTTACCTTAAACCTTCACTGGTTGTAATATTTAAAGCATTCTTAGCAATAGCAGTGGCTAAAGAAGGGTGGACCTTGTAACCCTTTTTACATATATCTGCTGCTGGTTGAAAGAGGTCCTTCCATTTCAGCTTTCCAAATCGTTTCCAAGCCTTCTCGAAACCTCGCAGCTCACCAGGGACTCCAACGAGGAGACCCTCACTTGGCTTCATCGTACTCTGCTCTGTTGATGAACAAGAGCTGACCGTAAAATACCGGGTAAACACGGCAGCACATACATTAGTGAATCAAGGGTTGTGTAGGGATAGTGCACTCACTTCTCACCTCTAGGATCTCAGGTTCGATTCCTGGACTTAACAAGGTAGCACATACATTAGTGAATCAAGGGTTGTGTAGGGCTGAAGCGCACTCACTTCTCACCTCTAGGATCTCAGGTTCGATTCCTGGACTTAACTGAGTACATACATTAGTGAATCAAGGGTTGTGAAGGGGTAGTGCACTCACTTCCCATCTCTGGGATCTCAGGTTCGATTCCTGGACTTAACAAGGCAGCACATACATTAGTGAATCAAGGGTGGTGTAGTGGAAGTGCACTCACTTCTCATCTCTGGGATCTCAGGTTCGATTCCTGCACTTAACATCACATGTGAATAGAGTTTGTTAGTTCTCTCTCTTGATTAAAGCCGGGGTTTTACTCCGTATTCAATGGTTTTCCTCCCTTAGAAAAAACTAACAATTTAAAATCAAATTCAAACTGTGAGAAATTAGCTGTGCCCTGACTTTAATTACCCCACCGGAGGTTTTTTTAGGATATCGATAAAATAAAAAAAATTTAAATGCACAACACAAGCAAGTGTGGATAAGGCGCCCAGAGGCTAAAATGCCCATGAAGGCTTGTACCTCTTAATTTCATCAGATGAAGGACATGTAACATCTCTTCGGTACCCTTGGACGTTAGTCGTCCAGGAGCCATTTCCCTGAAGTCGATGGCAGACGAACGTTCTGTGAAGGAAAATTGTTAAAATAGTTCGGCAACCAGCTATCATACCGAGCACACGGCAAGGTCAAAGAACAACAACAACGACAAATGAAATGAAAACGGCGCTTCAGTGACCCTTTAAGGGATTCGGACACTGTTTTCAATGGGATATATACCTGTGCCGAACGCACGACATGCTCGCGTTAGTACCTTGAGTATATAACTATATAAAGAGTTTACACGCAACAAATCAGAGCGCACGTTACTAGTCAAGTATCACTATGGAAACACAGCAGCAATTAAATTAACACGTCATAGATGCCATGACATCAGTGCATGCCCGCTTGCCAAATTTTTCATAGACGTATGCAGCGACTTTTAGGAGTGCCAAAGAAACGTACGGTATGGAAGTACAAGATGTACACAGTACAACATGCAGTAACAATGAAATCGCTTCCCATTGGTTTCCTGCGCTTCATTCAATAAAATGTTTTAGGCACGATAAAATATATACGTTACATATGTGCTGCTGTACGGCTAGGAGTCTGTCGTATCGTGTCCTACTTATACGACAACCGGCCACTCTAACTTCTAGTCCCCGTAAACCAGATCAACGTGTCTATAGTTTTTTTTTTTATCACCACGTACTTACTTGACTTTCTGTCATAAATGATCATAAATCCACCACCACCCAGTCCTGCAGAATGAGGATTTATCACACCAACACAAAGAGCTGTTGCTATGGCAGCGTCAACGGCATGCCCTCCTTTCTTGAGAATGTCCCGCCCGACCTTGGAGCATAACTTGTGGTCAGCGGCAACTGCGGCGTGTTCAAATTCAAGTGGATCTGGAGGAGGGATTGTGGGAACGTTGCTACTGTTGAGACAATAGTAATATTGACTAGTTTAAACATAGACTATTTTCGAATTTGTACGATTCCAATGTATTCCTTGATTACAGATTCACTTCAAAACTGGAGTATACGTTTTTCACTCGTGTTAAATTTCAAACTCGTACCCGGAGCCTGCGTTTCTCTTGATCAGCACCGGCTCCGGGCGACATTGGTCAACGTACTTTAGGTGTCTGCGGTCATTCGAGCATGCGCGTTGGGACTGTGAAAAATATCCCAGAAACCAAGAGAGCATGAAGTACTTCATCCTCTCTTGATAGAAACTTATGATAAAGATATAGATAAAGATACATCATAAAAAACGAGAGAGAGAGAGAGAGAGAGAGAGAGAGAGAGCTAGAAAAAAGCGGGGGGAGGGGGGGGGGAAGGAAATAAACGGCGAGTATAAAAAATAAAGACTTAGAAGATGTAAATAAAGGAAATTATCATACACTTAGTTGAGACAAAATTTAAAATCTTTATTTTTCGTATGAAGATTGGTCTTTTTGAATTTGAAAATATTAATAGAACCGATAGGTATTTTTTATTTATATTTATTTTTTATTACTAAGAATAGTAACATATTTATCGAAATTCCCGTGACCCAAGGTTGATTATAACTCAAACTACACCAGTTGGCCCAAAACTGATCTTCTTACAGATTTATTTAAAATATCATCCAAATTATAAACTAAAATGTTAAAATGATGGCATATATATAGCTAAAAAAGATTATAATTCTATTTGAAAATAATGATGTAACATCCAATAAAAATATTTAAGCAAAATTGTCAATACAATCGTAAAAAATTAAGACTCCAAAATAAATATTTTGGCAGACACATTTTATTATATTTTTGTATTTATTCAAAATGCAATGAAATAAAATTTAAAAAGAGAGAGGAAAAAAGCGAAAAAAATTATCATTTCGTAATGAAACTTACCTTCGTTTACTCTCATGCAAAGAAGAATCTTTCAAAAAAAAATTTGAAATTTTTTTGTCCATTCCAGTTAAAAACCCTAGAGTGCAAACTGCGCATAAGACAATTACGGCAGTGATAAGCTTAAGGAAAAATCGCCCATTTCCTTTGGTATTTTTCCCCATCTTTTAAAGATTTTAGGACTAAACTGAATACCATGTAAGTGCCCTTTCGACGGATGGTTAGATTAACGGGTAGATCAGTGGGTTTTTTTTAGAATGTCAAGGGTCATTTGAGAACATCAAATACCTGTTGGGATACTTGTGGCTTAGCTTGGAAAACGTAATGAACGTCAAAGACTATCAAATAAAAATTAGAATGAAAGAAAAACAGAAAAGAAAAGGAATAAGAAATATAAAAGGAGAATTAAAAGAAAAGGAGGGGGGAAACCTGAAGATGGAAAGAAAAAAAAACAAAGGAATGAAGAAAAAAGAAAGAGAAAAAATGCAATCAATTAAAAAAGAGAATAAACTGAAAGAAAAAAAGAAGGTAAAGAATAAAAAAATAACAAACTTGTAGAAAGCATTAAATTCAGTTTTATTGAAACAATATTTCTAACTGGCAGTGCAGTAATTTGATATTATGGTGTAATCTTTTTAACAAAAATAAGCTGTCTACACAACGATTTCATGTAATTAATTATTCGTTCATATTTCTCCGCCCACAAAACCGCTGACCGCCAGCAACGCCGGCTATATTAAGAATACATTAATTTGAATACGTTGATGCAAGTTTGTGGATGAGACCCCTGGACTATTACATGTTTTTTCTCCAAGTTTCCACACGCATTACGATGGATTCCGTAGTGAAACAAAATTTCTGGTATGCTTTTGATATACAGTCAACTCTCGTTACAGCGGACACCCTGCGGACCGTGCCCTGGTATACGTATAAATAGCGAGTGTCCGCAATTCTTGGTGCAACCAAACCATGTGACTGAAAAATCACTTGACTTATATAAATAACAATGAAACAGCCGCCATCTTGGTTCACCTAACAAAAGAAGCTTAATGAGGAATGCCTTTGTATAGTCAACCAACATGGCGGCTATGACGTCATATGTACCTCAAGAATAGCGAGAATATTATTTTATTCGGTCATTTCTTCGTCACTACTTTTTTTTGCTCCTGTCCGTAATAGCGAGTTCCTCAAAATGAAATTACTGTGCTTTATTGAATAAATAAACACCTACTGGTGGCCGGCTGGGTTATCGGCTGATTATGTCTGAGGATGAGAAGTGGACCGACAAAAGAAAAAGTTGGCCTAGACACGAAGCTTCGAGAGCTTATGTGATGAAGGACCATATTTTGAGGACCACTTCTCATTCTCATTAATATTCAAGTAATTATGAGCCAGAACCTTGGAGGGCTTACTGGATCTTTTTTATTCTTTTATTTTTCTTTACTTTTAATTATTTTTAATGATTATTATTAACAATCACAATTACACATTATAAACAAATACAAATAATTAAAAATAATGCTTACAATTCCTTACTGGATCTTAGCAAATTTTAACAAACCGTTTTTATACTTAGTTACTCATTCTATGTGTACACACATATGCGCATGATCATAAATCGAGCACGTGCCCACTGCCAGATATCATCCCACATGCATCGATCAGCAAAATACAAATTACGAATATAAATTAGCTCTCGTCCAATAGAGCGTTTTCACTAACGTGACAAGGCAGCCATATTTGTGTAACAAACAATAGAAACTTTCCGCACAGTTTTTTGCATAAAAATAGAGTTTAATTCCCGGAGGATAGAAAATTCAATGTTTTGGTGCACCAACATGGCCGTAGCTTCCTTTGCAGCCACTCTTACGGTCGTCACGCAACGAGGGAAACGTTGCGTGACGACCCTAAGAACGGCTGCAAAGGAGGCTAACATGGCCGCTGTGACGTCACGTCAAAATGCGAAAGTTTCGAGCAGCTTTCTTATTATGTGCAAAATCCAAAAGTAAATTTCGTGTAGCGTTCGTGATTAATTAAGTATGGAGTAAGATGACTGATTATAATCGTTTAAAAAAATATCAATATGGTAACGCCTGATTGGCTTGTTCTAAAACCTGAAATTCTGGAATGGAACTGTTACGGTGGATCGAAGCACGGGAACCACCGGATCGAATATTCAAGATTCCATAGCTTGTGCTTCTTCATATAAAAAATGTTCAAACATTTTTATTACTTCATTTACATTATCACTTCCAGATTCGAACATCAGACGATCAAAGTGTAAGCAGAAGGCTCCAATATCGCCATGTCTTCCTGCTTTCTTCGCCTTTCCTCTTATTCGTTCAAGAGTGTCTTCACTCGCAGGCATCTCCCTCAAGAACGTCCCAATATCTTCGCCAGTTCTCAGCATTGCTTCATAGGCTTCTAACCAGATAAGACCTTTCATTAACACATCACACAGATCCATCTCTTTGCTCTCCCATCGATCCGGTCTACAGTGACATATTTGCGTGAGACCATACCTTGAAGACTCATAGCAGTGGTTTTGAAAACTTGACTTTAATTCAGTCGACCCATCTCGATCTTTTAACGGTGAACCTGGATTTGAAACCACTAAAGCTGGACAACCATGAGGGAAATTTGGCGGAAGATAACTTCTAAGAGTATAATCATTTCCCTGTGAGGTTTGGACTTGTAGTTCCACTCTCACGTCTCCTGGGACTTCAATAAAAGTGACGAATTCGCCGAACATGTCTTTAAGCCAAGGCTTTTCACATTTGTAGTACCTCGATCTCTGTCGTTTTAACGGCCACAGGCTTGCTGCCATCGCTTTCACAACTCTAGTTCGATGAAGATATGGGTAACAATTTACTCACTAGCAGAATGACAAACTTCTCAAATAATTCTAGATTTCGCTTGTGAAGCAAAAATTTAGGGGAATCCCCAAGGCATGAAAACATTTAAGATCATTTGCATATCATGGTTTGTTGGGCCGCTATGGTCTAGAAACAACACACTGTAAAAAAGGTATAGTCAAATTTCATGGCAATGGAAATAATTCCTGCCTTCCTTCCTTTCTTCCTTGCCGAGAGCCCTTGCAAAAAAGCATGACATAGGGAATTGGGGAATCGCGCGCAAAAAAATATCATATACTGTATATTTAACTTGGTTTTTCCATTCGCTTGTATTTTCAAAATTAGTCGTCCTTTTATCATACATAATTATATGTATTTTTTAAAATTCTTCAAATTTTATTTTCGTTGTTGGCTACTAGTAGTTTGTCTGACATTATTATCTCATTTGGGCTCCCTGTGGAAACCTTGAGAAGTACTGAAATCAAGATGGCGGCCGATGGAAGTCAGTTGTTTTCACCTTTTCGAGCCCTTGGACTCGTCACAAATCATGTTCCACTCGCTGTACAGGCACAAGGGACAGAGAACCTGATAGCTACTGCAGTTGGTTCGTCGTATCACGTTTATAATGTGAGTATAGCTGAGAATCTGTGTGAAGTTGTTTCACGAAGTTCCACGTGGTTGTGAAAAATGCTTCAATTTACTTTGAAGTCTGTTTGTTTTTTAGTGATATTTTGTTTTTGTTTGTATTTTTAGTCTGCAAAACTTAACCTTCTTTTTGTTGGTAAGTAGGAATTCAAGGGACCGCTCATTATTTATTGACTTGAGCTATAGTTGAGTTGAGAAAATGGTAGACCTTGAAATTTTAGTGACCCAGCAAAGTGGACCCTTTGAAATAATTGATGAGTTATGTATAGGAGGCGTTCAGAATGTTGGATGTGAACAGAGGTATCTAGGAAAAAAGGGCAATCTAATGAGGGGCTGGAGAAAAAAACGTATTTTTTTGTTACCCACCCTAATAAAAAATGACTGTTCCCTGATATTTGTGAATACTTGCAACTGTAGGGCCAATACAAGATGATGAAATCACTTGTATCACCACTTATGGATCCATCATCATTACAGCTTGTGGGAAACAGATCAAGTCATGGAAAAGGGGCAAACAGGTAAGTGGGTGCACTAGGAACAGGTTACTACAGTATTGTGCACTGTGAGTGAACTGTCTCTATCTTGTCAATGGAGTTATGGTTTTGATGCTTCAAAACTTTTAGCCCCCCTCCATCAAATTGGTATTCACACAGGTAACCCACCAATAGAAAATATACAAGAGAAAGTAATGCCTGTGGTTTTGATTCTTTAAAAAGTTTTAGCCCCACTCCATTAAATTGGTATTCACACAGGTAACCCACTAACAGAAAAAAATACAACAGAAAATAATGCCTGTGGAAAAGTTAAGGGAGGATAACATGTATAACATACTTGTTTTTAGTAATGTTTTGCTTATGGAGATCAAGGGAAAAATAGCTGTAGTACACTCACCTTTGGGGTCTCAGTTTGGATTCCTGGATTCGGCCTCACATGTGAAAAGGGCTTTTTTTGTTGGGGGTCTCTCCGTTGAATTGATTTGAGGGTTTTTCTCAGGGTTTTCCAGTTTCTCTATCTCCTGCTAAAATTCCCATCCAACCTCACTGTGAATTAGTTGTGACCTGACTTTGTTATCCCAGAGGTTGTTTCAGGGTAAAATATAATTTGAATATTTTTTTACTTTGCTAATAATGGTCAAAAGAGCTCATAATTCTCAATTAATGAATATTTAAGCTTTCTTTCTTGCAAGGTCCAGAAGGCCTCTTTTTGTACTCTGTATTTATGCTGGGACAAGAAAAGATCTAAGTAACTTTTTATGTAACATTTTTGCAGGTGAACATATTTCAAGGCCATACACAAGATGTCCATATATTATATACATTTGGTTCTCATTTGATATCCGTTGATAAGAAGAGTAATGTTAAAATATGGGTGATTGATACAGCAGGTAAAGGAAAACACATGCTTATATTTATCTGGCTAGGGTGTATGTACTATTTGTTCCATGTACAAGTGGCATGCCATTAAATATAACAGGAGGCCCTTATATTTTCTAGTACTGTATACAGGTACATATACATGTACTGTATATACACAAGCCTTCACTCAAGTGACTACATGTATACAATAAAAGACAAAAATGATCAGTCTGTACCTTTAATGTTCTTGACTGGCGGCAGTAAAAACCAATTTCACAACAAGCTGTTGAAATATTGGAGTTTGCAGAATATTGAAAACTGCAGTAATGTATTTGCATACATGTACTTCTATGCACAGGCTTTTGGCTAGTGAACGAGCTTTAACACACCTTATTTGGTAGAACCATCCAGCTTCACATTGAAATGTGTCGGTTTAACGTACAGAACCTGTACATACTGTAGCAGTATGTGAATACACTAATGCGGTCATACTTTTGCACGTTGCTCTATACATAATAATCTTCTTTACTTTGTTGGTTTTGTAAAGTTTCCCCATTTTAGTCCATGTGTCAATTGCTACTGTAGAGTATTATTTCTTTGTTTAATGGTATGGGTTGTGCACGAGACACATACTGTAAATATGGATTCAACTTAAACAAAGAATCTCATTCTCAAGAGAATGACAGTTTGAGTCAAAGAAGTCTTTATGTAGCCATGTAGTGGTTAACAAGTCCTTGTCACAATGTGTAGTTCCACAAATCATCCATACCCACCTCACAGAGGAGTTTGGAATTTCCGAAGAGTAGGGGGGTCAGAGAAAGAACAAAAATTACAGAGTTTGTATGGAAGAAAATTGGAATTTCTGGGGTCAAGGGGGTGTCTTAAAAAAATTCCTCCATGAGGGGGGTATGGATAATTTTTGGAACTACACAATTCCTTTAGAATTTAGAAGTTGATTGAAATTTTTGCATGTATACGAATACTAAAAACCTTGTTTTTTTTGTCTTTGTTTTAAGAGTTGTACCTGGAGTTGAACTTTGAGCCAAATACATTTGACATCTCATGTCTCATGCATCCAAGCACTTACCTCAATAAGATACTACTATGTAGCAAACAAGGAACAATGCAGCTGTGGAATATTAAAACAAAGTATGGGAGCATTCATTTTTTAGATGAGAGGTGGAAGCAATCTAGGGGAGGGTCATTGAACAAGTTATAGAGAGGGTCAACAGTATTTTCTTTCAATAAAAAGTTTTGTGAGAACAGAGCAATGAAAATAAAATATTGTTGACAAATACAATCGCTGTGCACACACAAAGGCACTCATGCACATCCATGTAATATGCTGCTAAAATTGCCATGTATTTCTTTAACTTGGTTGTTTTTTTCTTGCAGTAAAATGATTTATGTGTTTCAAGGATGGCCTGAGCAAATAACTACAGTTGAACAGGTAATCCCTCCATGATCTTGGGTCTGATTCCTGAACTTGGCATCACTGTAGAGTTTAGTATCAAAGAGTGGTATAGCTGTAGTACTGCACTTGCAATCCTCACTTCTGGTATGGGGATTCTTTTCTTTGTAAGTTTTTGAGCACAGGGTGATACATAGAAGAAACTACACTGTGGCATGAAGATACAGTACGAGGTTTATTTTTGAGTGGTGAAATATATTACATTGTTATATAGCTACGAAATTTTCCAAAATATAATGAACACTCTCATTGGTTGCAAGATGACCATGTGACACTAGTTAGATCTAAATTTATGCCGACCAGGAAATAATTTACTTATAAATAGTTTTGTAAACTGACTTCTCAATATTTCTCAATTGCTATAATATAACAAAACACTTAATATAACATCTGGTCCCTCGGGAAATTAGCTAGTTTTGTTTTCCCTCGAGTCTTGATGTTTCCCTCGACTTCACCTAGTGAAACATCGAGACTCTCGGGAAAACAAAACTAACTATTTCCCTCTCAACCAGACATTTAGTGTATAATATGAGAAGACAAAATTCATGTCTTAAAGCCAGCATGTAATTTTCATTTTATTATACACATCCACAAACATTAACAAAAACTTGTTGCAATGTGCCTCTTCACGTGAGGATATGGAAAATATGTCACTGAGGTCCCGAATGTAGTTTGTATGAAAAAAATGAGTAACGTATCTCCCCAGTCTTTAAATTAATAATAAATTATTTTCCTTCATACAGGCTCCTGCTATTGATGTTGTTGGTATTGGACTACAAAGTGGCAAGATAGTTATTCATAACTTAAAGTATGATGATACAGTAATGACCTTTCAGCAGGACTGGGGCCCTGTAACAGCAATGGCCTTTAGGACAGGTACACCTGTAAATCTGTCAGTGTATCTTTTCATTCAGGGCCTTCAGAATAAGCTGGACCATGTCGTAGCTCTGGCAGTTACTTCAAAGTTAACCGGTGGATGCTTTTTCATTTCTATATGGACCTTTAGTTCCTTGTACCTGATTACGGCCAGCTACTTCAGACTTATGACAACCTACTCCATAACATTCTGAAAGCCCTCTCATTGAGAGTCATAGAGTTTGCAAGTGTATTTAAGGGTATTTAATTTCAAAAGTTCACTAAGTCCAAAGTGATCCCATGAACATATCAAGTCATCAAGCAGATCATTTAGCCACAAAGAACTTGTCTTTTATTATTATGCTACTATCTTGTATACTTATCAAATGTTAGACACTACTTAATCACCTTTTCCCCCCTCCTTTGCAGATGGAACCCCAGTTTTAGCAACAGCAAGTACGTTGGGTCACATTGCATTATGGGATTTAGAGGGTAGTAAGTTGAGAGGGACACTAAGAGATGCTCATAATGGTAGTGTGTGTGGTATGAAATTCCTGTCGTCACAGCCTGTCTTGGTTACGAATGGACCTGATAATGCATTAAAGGTAAATACTACTGTACATGTGGCTATATTGCTCATTGTGAGAGGCTCTTCCATGAAGTTTGCTCCACATGCACTACCACTACATTCACTATTTACTGCATTTTTACTATTTGCTTTGTTGGGTTGTCCAATAAATTTCTAGTTGGCAATTACATGTGTAAGTAACATTCAACCAAAACAAATTTTGTCATGGCTACGCCCACCTATATTGTATTAGGCAGGACTAGTACTAATACCTGCTGTCTAGCATACCTCTTTCATACTATATTTGCTAAATTAAACTAATAAACACGTAGGTTTGGATATTTGATCAGCCTGATGGAAGTGGTCGTTTGTTGAGGTCTCGTTCTGGACACAGTGCCCCACCCACTAAAATTCGTTTCTATGGTTGCAAAGGAGGAGATATACTTAGCGCAGGTATACTAAACACAAAAGTTGACACAATGTACCAAAACAAATTTCCTATATAATTACAGTAAAACAAGGCAAGGTCATGAAGGTGTATGTTTTATAGAGTTACCATGACTGTAATTACTGTAACACAAACCTGTATTTAGTGAGCTCCCTTCATTAATCTGACACCAGCCAAGGTCCTGAAGGTGTATGCTTTATAGAGGGACCTTTGTATTACTGTATCACAACCCTTTATTAAACAGACACCAGACAAAGTACATCCCAAAGGTGTCTGCTTAATCCAGGTACCACTGTATTTACTGTAAGGCAAACTTTTATTAAGTGGACACCCTCTATTAAGCAGACACTAGGCAATTTCTTGAAGGTACAGCATGTGCTTATAGAGGTACCACTGTAGTTGACATTGGTACTGCCCCTATTAGATGATGTCTTTTTTATGAGCAAAAAAACTCTCACTAAACGACTTAACCATGCTTAATCAAATTAACGTATGACCATTTTATAATTTTCGTAGGTCTTGATAGAACTTTACGTCAAATTTCTACTGTTAGGGATGCCAGAAGTTGTGAGTTTTCTCAAGGTAGATATTGTTACAATAACTATAAAATCCTGGTGTTACATCTTCAGTAATTTACATTCAGTTGCATTATTTTTTTGTTTAATCAATTAGTTGGGGTGCTAAGGCTTGCAAATTACCCTTTATTTATGAACGCAGTTCTGAAATAGATAAGTATACATTTGTTAAAACAGGAAAACTCAAATTATTGGTATGATCATATATTATTGTATAATCATGTCCCTATGCCTGCTCTAACTGGTCAAGAACTGTGCTGTATAAACAAATAAAGCACAGGCTGACATCATTTGTATCACACTGAGTCAGCTTTGCAAAGTAGTGTAAGAAAGCCTAAAGTTTGTGCTTCTTTTAAAATCACACTTTTTGCATTCTTTTGTTGCTGTATTACTGAATGGACGACAAAAAACTGTCTTATTTATTTATTTCTCTAACCTTTTTTTAAGGTTCTCTAGCAAAGAAGTCCAAAAATAAAGGTGTCAAAGTGGAAAAACTAAAGTTAACTCCCATTATTGATTTTGCTGCAGGTTTGTTCAAGCCCACCTTGTTTTCATCTTCATTACAATAGACCTTGTTACCTTGGGTTAATGTTTTCCCGTTTCAGACCACACGTCATTCCCTAGAGTGTCATTTCTTTGTTTAATGGTTGCACTTGAGAAGAATATGATACAACTAAAACAAAGTATCTTATTCCCAGGAGTATGAAACATTGTGCACCCATTTTTTTCTGCCTGCTTATGTAAAAGAAACTGTGTGAATCTAGTGGTCATAGTACTGTATATAATGCTATCATGCAAATGGTCTACTCTGCAATAGGCAATGTGCATAAGCATGAATCTCTAGCACAAAGCATGATGGGAAACTGAGTACTACAGACATCAGAACAAAGAAATCAATAAAATTATCACAACAAATTACTCTTATTTTTGTCTGTTGAAATACTTACAGTTTCATAGAAAATGTCGAAGGAAAAATTGTCAGAGGAATTTTTAGAGTAGCTGTAAAAATGTAAGTACTTGGTTTCCCATCGTGCTCCCATGTGCTAGAGATTCGTGTTCATGTACATTGGCTATTGGCCAATCTACTCTATCTTTGAAAATGCATCTTCTATTTGACCAACTTTAGATATTGTTAATTTTGTTTGTTTGAAGAACCAGCCAGACAAAGTGACTGGGACAACATCCTAACATGTCACCAAGGCAACATGAAAGCAAGGACCTGGAGATACCTTAACAAATGTCTTGGAAAGCATGTCATTCATACACCTGGTAACCATGGTGGCAAAAATATAACAACCACTGTAAGTCATTCGTATGCTGTACTTGTGTGAGGCATTACAGTGCCAATCGAAAAACCGTGGGCACCTAGGAATATTTCAAGAATGTTTCTTAACCAATCAAAAACGTAACTGTTATTTTTCTGTATCAATTTGAGCTGATCCTCTTTTTTTGACCTTTCAGTTATTTTGAGGTTAGAAAATCATTTCTGAATGGCCATTGAAAAACAGTAGAACATTCCTGGACTATTTCTAGGTGCCCATGATTTTTTGATTAGCATTGTAATTGACTGACTTTGACTATTGATCAATTGCAATCATTCCCAATAGAGTCAAGCAACAAAGACATGGTGGCCATGTTGGTGGTATAAAGAAGTCTCTCGTTTAATACCAACATGGCTGCAATGGCATAACATGCAAACGTGACCATGTTTTTTATAATTTATTGGTTAGCTTTATTAATTGTACTATGTGGTATTCTTTAACTTCAAGTCTATCCTCTTATATAACAGGGCTCGAAATAGAAAACTTTTTAAGCCTGCCATAGTAAAGGAGCACAGTAAAAGGAGGTCATTCCAGTAAATTTTGCATGCCATTTTATTATTCATTTGGCAGTGCATCCTTATTTTCGCCTGGCAAACCTGAAATTTGTCCTGTCATTTGGCCATTAGCAGGCCACTATTTTGAGTCCTGTATAAATATTTTTGACTTTCTGAAATGACAAAAAAAATTGGGTTTCTTGTGATGAAAGGAAAGCTGGTGTAATGTTATGGGTTTCCTTCTACAGTGGTATCTGCCATGGCTTTGGGGTTCCTGTGGTATCTGCCAAATAACTAAGAACACAGAAAATATAGTCATGTTTTACTGTTGTGTTGCAGGCAGTAACCATCAGCTCCTGTGGAAACTTTGCCATCATTGGTGACTCTGTAGGTCACGTGAATGCTTTTAACATCCAATCAGCCAATCTCAGAGGATCGTTTGGCTCACCTCAAGGTATTGTTCAATAACTATCCATAATACTGGTTATTACTGGTTTTACTTGTTATCACTGGTCATACTGGTTACACCAGTTTCACTGGTTTTTAGTGGCTGTGTACCCTATGACAAACAACAATGAAATATTATCACGTGAGGGCTGTGATGAAGTCGGCTGTCTGGAAGAATGGGCCTTTTTCATACGGCAGCCATGTTGGTTTGAACAATAGTTTTCACCATGCGTGGCCTCGCATTCAAGTGCTTGAGAATATATTTATGAGGGTCAAACGAAGATTTTTATTCTCATGAGAATAAAAATGGCTGCCATGTTTTCATTATTTTCTTTTGTTTTGTTTGTTATGTGAAGTATTTGATTTACAACTAATACAGAGCAGCACAATGCCCATTGTTCATTGTCTTTTTAGAATCTTGAATCATTTATGATGCATATTTGGGTTACAGCACACAAGGGTTGTATACGAGGAGTAGCGATAGATGGGATCAACCAACAACTTCTAACAGCATCTGCTGATTGTAAGCTAAAGGTAAGTATCACTGTCATCAGCCATTATCATCATCATCTGTCATAAAAACCATCAATATCAATCAACCTTGACCCCAGAGATGTGATGCGAGTGCATAAGCTATAATCATCACTTTCACCATAAGCTCCACTACCATCATTATCATCACTACCACTCTCTATATCCTCATCTTTATCACCATCATCTATCATCACATGCATCCTCTTGAAATTCATCATTAACAGCATCATTATGAACAGCAGCTATGCCACTAACACTACTACTATCACCCTCACCCTTACCAACAACATTACAACTTTCTTTATCATCACCATCATCCATTATCATCATCATCACCATCATCATCATCACCACTTTAGCCATAGCATTAGTTGTGGTTCAAGTACTTCTTGACCCTCTCTAGCTGTTATCCAAGACATGAATAAGTATTTTTTTCTATTATAGTTTTGGCATTTTCAAAAACGAGCACTCCTTCATTCCATGTCCTTTGAATCTCCAATCACACAACTCGAACTTCATCGTGAAAGGTACGTGCGTCACTTGTTCTGTCATGTCATGAAAAATAAACTCACACTTGCATGCAGTGTTTCAAAGAAGACTTTTAGATTTTAATCCGGCAGTACCCTGGGAGAATCCAAGTTAGATAAAATTGGGTATTCAGCGTGTTAGGTCTTGTGGAGGGAGAAAACCCTCCTCGAATCAAGGTAAAGACCTAACAAACTCTACTCATGTGATTCAGGTATTTATGATACAAAATTACTCGATTCTGATTGGACAAGAGGAGTACAATTAAATTCCAAATCGTACTCTGTAGAGTCCCAATTAAGTTGCTCAATTTTTTTTGAGTGTACTATTTGTACTGGAATTTACAGATACTCGTGATGTTTTGAAAGTTCTCAAATTGAACTCGCCTAAAGGGCCGTCCAATTTTGAAACCTATAAATTCCGAATTGTACTCGAGATCGTGCGATTTCCTCTACTAATTCCCAGACCCCAGGGGTGAGAGGCGAGTGCGCTCTAACTACGCCACTCTTATTCTCTGTAACTGAGAGAAAGTATACTAATGATTGACTGTTTGGTTGTAGCTCTCTTCTAGCGGTGACCTGTGATGATTTTGCAGTCCACGTTGTGGATATCGAGACAAGACGAATCGTACGAACCTTCGCAGGACACACAAACAGAATAACTGATGTAGTAAGTGGATTCAGTTGTTTCATTATTCTTTCCACAATACACTGGAATGCCAACTCGACCCTGTTTTTTTTTCTCAACCTCGCAATGGCTAATTAAAGGAGTTCCAACATCGAAGGGTACCAATGATTAGGAGACACTTTTCTTGGAGCCCAGCTGTTGTATTTTCCTCACCAAATTTTTTTTAGGATACTTTGTAATAGTTATTTTAGGGTGAAAGTTTATTAAATAAAAAATTAATAGATTCAATCAGACAGTCGTGTTACTAATATGAGTGAGTAGATAGATAGATAAAAGCCTTTATTTAATGAGTCATGCGCGAAATAGCTAAAAGCTAATAAACTTGTGTAATTGTTCCTTATAAGCTTCCTGAAAAGCAGAATTGACGAATGTCGATAGGCAAAAAATATCATAATATACAGGCAGACCGACCCTAATTAATCTACCTCCTTCTTACGTTTATAACTTGGACACATTAAATTCTAAAATTTTGAGTGACACTGTCTGTAATGTTTTTTTCAGTGTTTCAGTCCCGATGCTCGATGGTTAGTAACAGCATCCATGGATTCCAGCATCAGAACATGGGATCTCCCCGCTGCAAGGTAAAAAATATCGTCAAAATCTATCATATATTATGACCACGCTAATCTTATGAATATACATTTTTTTTGACACCAGGCTACTGGATTGCTTCCTTGTCACAAGTCCTATTACAAGCCTGACTATATCCCCCACGGGAGAATATCTTGCCACGACACATGTCGACGACTTGGGGATTTGCTTGTGGTAAGTTGAAAACTGACTTTGGATCCTCTCGTTCTCAATAGCACGTGTGGAATCGTCGTCGCGACGAAATAGGTTTTGATGGCCATCAGTCAAGGCGTTTCCATGGTATTGTACGGCCCTTGAAAACCTTGTGTTCCCGGCAATATCAGACACACTTTAATTGACGTCAACCAAAACCCTATTTTGTCGCGACAGCAAATGGTGCTATTCCGTACGCGGTGTTATTGACAACGACTATAAGTTAAGGTTAAACCAATTAAAAATCTGAAATTACAATCACAGGTCCAATAAGACACTGTATGGACATGTGTCTCTGGTACCCCTCCCTTCTGATTACCAGCCATGTGTAGTAGAGTTGCCGTCGACAAGTGCTGATCAACATGATGGTAAGTTCTTACGATACGCAGGTCCGCAATTTGTTACGATATTTAGTGTCAAAACGATGCACTGATGGAGGGAAGGGTCAAATATTGTAATGCTGAAGATATTGAGAGGAGAGTGAGAACATTGATGAGAGCTAAACTAAAGCGCCAGCTATGACATCACACTCACTTGTTTGTCCAGTATTTTTCTCAATAAGCACCCACGTTTTAGAGTGAAATGACGTCTTTTGGAATCGCTTTACTTAAAACGAAAATCAGCAAAGATGAGCTTTTGGCGTAACCGTTCTCTTTAGTACGTAAAAATAGGACATTTCACGTCTTACTTTCAGCATAAGACATTCCAACGAGTATCTATCGAATATCGCAATTCGTGCTATTGTATGCTTGCCGTCGTCGTCGTCGTTGCCGTCCTGCAGCTTAAGGTCCCTAGTATCATTAAAATTGATGAACTTGGGAAACTGTTACACTTAAGCTGAAAAACATCTACGTTATGAATCGTCTAAAACTACGTTTTAAAAAATGAAATTCTATCTTACTGATCAGGGCACGAAGATGATGAAGTGACAGATACCACAGACAAAGATGAAGAGCAAGAGACGAAGGAAGATCAGAAGTTTAAGTCACCTGACCAGCTGTCGAGTGAACTCATTACTCTGTCTCTTCTTCCTCAATCACGATGGAAAAACCTAACAAGCCTGGAGATTATAAAGGTTCTGTAATGAGATACACTTCTGATATGATCTTTTGTAGAATATAAAACACGTTACGCATTCTGATTGGTTCTTATATGAGGCTATATGTGAACTCGGTTCTGAAGTCACAGCTTCGGATGCTTGGTGATTTGTCTCCTGATAAATACTGGGGTGCTTACCATTTTAACCAATGCATCCGGTTGGGAATTCGTTTGCTAATGGTAAGAAAAGAGCGGGAAACATTGACTTCCGAAAAATGGTACACGCGTCTTTTTAAAGAACCAAAAGAGCGGGAAAAGTGGATTACCTTAATCGGAGGACCGAGTTTTTCGGAACTTTCTGATCGGAATGACACACACCATTTGATTTCCTACCGGAACTGATTTTCCGGGTAAATTGTAAGCACCCCTTATCTACTTTATAAATCGCATAAGATGTTTGTTAGTACGCACCAGTCAGCCATTTTTTTTAAATATTAAAATATATTTTTTAATTATTTGACATAACTATTTTCTAGGAAAGAAATAAACCAAAGCAACCACCCAAGCAACCAAAAGCCGCGCCCTTTTTCCTGACCACCGAGCCAGGACTGGTACCAAAATTCGTCGCAACCGACGGAGACGATGACAGCTCAGTGACGTCATCGAAACTGATTCAGTTGGACAGACTACAGCCACAGTCTGAATTCCAAAGACTTTTAGCAGATGCTTCCACTTCTAGAAACTGTGAGTATACAGGGATACTTCTATTCAGCACTTTATAGAGGTTTTATTTTACAGTAAATACAATAGTACTTCTATTAAGCGGGCACTTTGGAACCTTGCCCGGTGTCCGCTGAACACAGGGTATCCACTTTATAGAGGTTTTATTTTACAGTAAATACAATAGTACCTCTATTAAGCGGGCACTTTGGAACCTTACCTGGTCTCCTTTAATAAAGGGTGACCGCTGAACATCTCTTAAATGCTAATTCCTTGGGATCTTAATATCTATCGACAGATGAGCCCCTCATGGAAAAGCTCAAGAACATGGGACCTTCTGGGATCGATGTGGAACTAAGGCTGTTGAGTCCTGATGCTGGTGGCGATCTTATTTTAATGAAACAGTTTATGGAATTTCTAATCGCTCAAATTGATACGAAAAAAGACTTCGAACTCGCTGAGGCGTACATGGCCTTGTTTTTAAAGGTAACGGATAAATATTTTGAGGGATTTTGTTTGGAAGGGGAGGAGTCCAATATTTCTCAAGGTCGTAGATACTGTAGATGGGTGACTAAAACAATACACAACTAAGTAACAAAGGTTCGGTCAAGGGATAGTAAGGGACCGGCCATTATTTAGAGAAGGGGGGGGGAGGAGGGGGGCTGGTGCAAATAGGGGGTTGGTCACAAGGGGGAAAAGTGGGACATATCAGGGAGGGAGTGGGGTCTAAAAAATGCGCATCACGAAAGGTGGGGTCAGGAAAAGAGACATACCAAATTTTGCGCCAGCGTGCTAGAAGAGGATGTTCCATGTTTAATGAAATTTAGAAAGGTAATGTTAATAATGGAGTCAAACCACTCCCTAACCTTTTTTCTTCCTATTCCCAGCTTCACGGAAGTGTAATAGTTCAACATAAAGATCTACTGGACACGGCTCGCTTACTACAGTCACAACATAACCACACATGGACACAGCTGCAGGATCTTATCAACCAGGGTCTTTGCTTGGTCGGATACTTCAAAAGCGCCGTTATATAATAAATTTATTGATCGGTTTCTTTGGTGGCAAGAGTGTTCACTTTCCTTCCTGCCAGCTCGGAAGGTTTTTTGAAAGAGCAACGTAAGAATTACCCTTATCTTCTCTGCTGAGGAAAACATGACAAGAGATGTCGCAATCTAACTAAGATGCAGGTAATGTTGTTACATAAGAATGATCGAGCACTTGGAGGCATCAAAACATTGTTTAGAGTCTAATTTTAGTGTATCATCATCTACCAGGTTCCAAGCAACGGTGCCCAGAGCAAAAAATAGTAAAAAAAAAAAAAAACAAACAAACAAAAAAACAAAAAAGAAAGAAAAGAAAAGAAATAAAACTAAAAATAATGACATCAGTCAGTGTTTTTGAATGGCTTTTATTTCTCTGCAGCAAACTATTTGCATTCAAAATAGTACATAGCTTCTCTGATAAAAAGTTAAAGGCCTAGTTCAGACTGCGAGCTGATCGGTAGGGTGGGTGTTGACTTGTAGAATATCATTTCCAAGTCATCTACAGCTTGAGCTATAAGGATGCTTTTGGAGTAAAAATAATACTATTCTCGAGAATACAATTCTTTCTAAGCACTAACGCGAACAATTTTGAAAGGTCCAGGCCAAGATTTTGGAATGGGTGTGGTGCCTGAGTATAAGGTTATATTAGGACCTTGTACTTATGCCTCCAAATCATTTGCCATTGCGACGTTGAGTAAAAGAATGGGTCGAGTTGGGTTTACATTGCTTTTTGGGGCTGTTATAGGGAACGAAATAGACGCCGTCATGGAAACAATCGCCATGATAATGCCAACTCGACACAGCCTTTTGCACACTAAGTGTAAACATCCGATCAGAAAAGCCTAGTTTTCACCCACAAATCCCTACGCATGCGCAAGAGAAAAGATAATGTCCGATCCTACGGTTTTTGCATTTGCAGCGAGCTTGCTTTGACAAGTTCAAACTGACTAGGCTTCAATAAAAGAACTGCTAAGCACATCATTGCGTCTTCACGGAAAAATGTACTCTTTTTTAGCGCCTTGCTAGAATTGCAAAGGTTATAGATATTTCAAACAAATAGCAAATAATCAATAGATCCTTTGTACTAAATCTCTACTTGGTGGTCAAAACAATCAAAAACATTAAAACAAAAATTCAATAGGACGTTTGCATGATGGCGTCACTGACCTCTACTACCAGACTCCCTTGCACACTTTCTTTTATTCAGTTAATTAGCACCAATTGTCTTACTATTCTCATAGGGAAATACAAATTTGAATATGAAAGAAAATTCGCGAAGCATTATGGTAGTGGGAGTCAAATGACGCCATCATGCAAACGTCCTATTTTCAAGAAAAGGGAGTACTTTTGTTTTAACCCCCAGAGTGGGAATTAGTGCAAGGGGTCTGTGGTAACGTTAAGATGACTTTATAAGTCAAGACTAACTGATACTCTTTAGAAAATTAAAGAATGCGTAGAAAAATATATCAAAATGAAGTTCTAAAACTAGACTCGCTATAAATAAATATAGCAAAAGGTTAAATAATAATCATGGTTTGCGACGTGGAATAGGAAAACAAAGATCTACGTTGCTCGAGTAGGAGCCCTGTGGTACGGCTGTGAAGGGCTACCGATCAATCACGACCCAGACCCCTGTCTGCTTACTGCGCATGCTCATCGAAGTGCCATTTTGTTGAGCATGCGCAGTAAGAATGACAGACAGAACTCAAGGGTCGGGAGTAGGCTTTCGATCTGAGCCAATCAGAAAGTACAAATGAACCTCACTATCTACGACGCAATATGGCTTCACTCCATATCTTTACTCCATATTCTGTATTTCCGCGACCCAGATAGCTCCAGATGGGTATCTTTTCTACTATTTTGATTCAGTAGCAAAGGCAAGACGACCAGGAATGAAATACCAACATGCGTTATTCCCTTTACGAACCGGTGCGCAACACTCAATAACGTAAAAACTCAGTTTTCCAACAATAAACGACCCATGCAAGATGAATCCCGGAAGTGCGCATCATAATGAAAAAGACGCAAAAAGAATCGGGCCAGATTTACGAAGATGCATGAAGAGGTGCTTCCCATTTCCATGCACGACCAGATTCAGGTAAGTTAGGTGAATGTGGACGACGCATAACGAGGGTTTGTCTTCCGTCTTCGCTTCGCTTCCTTAGGCATGTCATCCCAACTTGATAGGTTTGCTGTTTCAGTTGCGTTGGACTGAGGAAGGGATAACGATTTAATTTAAGAAGGTTGAAATTTGTGGAATTTAAAATTAATATACCGAGTCCGTTTTCTGAGATAATTAAATTCCGTCTCGGGTCAAAGCCAGCATGTGTTCATGTGTTCAACGCATCATTCAAACTAACAAGATCTACGCGTGACAAAACCCGTCAAGTACTTACCATTCTCTGGCGTACTTTAGCGGGTAGTTCTACGCCTTCTTTATACACATCTTCTCGCCGCACTCCCAAGAAAGATTCATCTTCAAACTTTATCTAGAAATTCATCGAAATAGTGTTGTAGACGTTAATCATAGTCGGCAAAAACACAATGTTTTCAAGGACACGTGCAGTACAACACTTGCTATTTCTCAGCCATCATCACACAGGGGCGTAGGCAAGGGGGGCGTAGCCAAGGGGGCTCCCCCCCCCATCCTCACGCTGTAGAAACCTAAACATCTGTAGTCACGTGATAAGTTCGACTTACTGATGTTATGAAAAAGTTTTTTGTTCCCCTCCCCTAAAGGAAGAATCCTGGCTACGCCCCTATCATATAAGACCTTTAAATACTCACCTGATAGGTCACAATTATTCGTCTACCATTTATTTTAGCCTTCCATAATGTATCGTCTTCCCATTTAATGGATATTACGGTGCCCTCGGGAATGTCATCTTGTCTGTCCTCGTATCCCTAGAAAAACACATTGATAAAACACAAGTAAAAAAACTATCCCGACATAAAACGAAGGTAGGCAGTCGCAAATATATAGTTGAGTCGGCGCATCTAACTTAGAAACCAATATGATGTACCTTAATATCTTTATGAGTAACTGGGGCAAAGCAAACTGACAATAAAGGCAACTTTCTACGCGCAAACATAAAACGAAGGCAGTCACAAATATGTAGTCGATTCTGCGCATCTAAACTATAAACCAATGTGACATACCTCGATACCTTTACGAGTAACCCTCGGGACGAAACACACTGACAAGTAAACCGGCAACTTTTTACGCGCATACATAAAACGAAGGTAGTCACAAATAAGAAATTAAGTCTGGGAGTCTAAACTATAAGCCATATACCTCGATATCTTTCGGGGTAACTGTATCACAAATAGAACCATCAGCGAACGACACCATGTAGAAATCCTCTGATGTCATGCTAATGACTTTTCCCTTGTAATATCTAGAAATAGGAGTGGAAATATATGATAGACAGCTATATCACACGTATTTGCCTTTAGGTCGTAAGGTAAAAAGTCGATGAGTGAATATATATTGATATAGATATATAATACTGTTTAAATATTTTCTTATAAGCTGATGATGATGACGATGAGGACGAGGATGATCACGATGGCAATGATGATGAAGATGATAATAACGACGAGGATGATGACGTCAACAATGATGACGATGATGGTGCTAATGATGATGAGGATGATGAACGTTCTTACTTGCATGGTGCACTAACTTACCTTCCATTTTTATGTTTTGCTATGACAGATTCTCCACAACTGATTTCAGAAAAATCTCGTTCTTTTGACTGATAGAAACAAATTAGAAACGCCTATTGAGCATCAAACATAGTCATGACGAAAACCTAAAGTAAAGCATGAAATTCATCGCTACAAGCAAAAGTAGAATAACGGCTCTGCTACTAAGATTTAGACTCGGTTAATAAGGCATAAAGCGTAAATGGGGCAAAGTAACCCCCGTTTAAGAGTGTTTCCAAATGATTGCAATGATTGAGTACACAGCAACTCTAAAGACAGCAAACCCAAAGACTGAAGTCAGGATGCCTCTCAACTGTCATCTCTGCTGTCCGGGTTTCTATTCCCAGTAGCCACATGTAATATGAAAGGATTGGTTCTGTTACTGACACCGCGGCCGGGTTTTCCGACTTTTCCGTTTTTCCGAATTTCCGGTCTTTCCGACTTTCCGGCGGGTTTTTCATCCCTCCTCTTGACCTCAAACTAACCCTAACTGATTCGAACTGGTTGGTTCTGTGTTCAAGTGTCCAACATGGAATGTATAGTGGCTGCCAGAGGCGCCTTCACATGCTTTCAGTTCCACCCCGTTGAGCTATGCCAACGCTTTACTTGCCGTGGTGACTAGCGATAAACACAGCTTTCTTTAAAATAGTACTGACTGCGGATGTTTTCACGTACTCTTTATCTGCCCTTACACTATTGAAATGCGACGTCTTTACTAACCTTAAATTTATTCCTACTATGTCTTTCGCAGTATGTTTCAACAGGTTGAGGCCAATCGCTAGGCTCGAGCTTATTTCCCGCCAAAATATAGCACGTCACGTGGTATGCTGTGGCGCACTTACCCGCACAGCATTGTACGCATGCGCTTTGAAGATCTGAGCTTACTGAACGACATATCGAACATTTCTGTAAAAAAAATAAAAAATAAACAAAACTAGATGAATTTAAAAAAAATAATAATAAATAATAATTTTTATGAAAATAGATTTTTCTTCATTGCTCTTTAGTGTCGTATTAATGTTGGGATTTTCCGATGGCGTCTTTTCGCCGTTAATCCACCTAAAGGACAAAGGGAGAGAGTAGGAGTACGTACCAGTTTTTTCCTGCCTTGAGGTACCTTGTCTGTATTAATGTCATTTCGATTACCGATGTCCTGAAATGCTACTTCAGGAATGGTCAGCGCACAGCCAATATGAGCCCATCTACATAGATAATCAATAATATCTTAGTAAATGAATCATTCGCAGGACGTCGGAGTATAATTTCCACACTAATACAATGAAAGAAGAATAGAGTAGTTTACCCCCCTAAAAACTCTTCTGACTCTGTTGACATCAGAGGCTGAGGTCCAACTGACCACCCCTCCCTGTAATACGGGAAGGGGTAGTGCTACATAGGTGGTGGGCGGGTAAACTGCTAACTAGCAATAAGGGATAGCAATAAGGGAGTATTGAAGTACCTGTTGTCTGTTGTTTTCTTCAAGGCTCCTCCACGAACACAGCATAAACAGCAATGCTAAAGAACAACGATGACAAAAGTTAAGAAAATATCGTCCCGATGGTGCAGGTTTCTTTCACACATTTTTGTTACCGCGGAAAATAAGTAGCACGATGAAAGTTATATAAATGGGAGCTTTAGATTGCTCATTTTCATCAATAGTTTATGCCAAAATGCCTAAAACCCCAAAAGGTCTCAATGCTGTGAAGAGCGCAGAAGCGTGAAGCAAAGGTCTAGGAGATGAAGAAGAAAAAACAAACAGTGCATACAGTAGCGCAGGAATTACGCCTATTCTACGCAAGCCAGACAACCAGTCCAAATTCCAGCTGTTTGGTTTACTGGCTTCTGTCAATCAAGGTTTCAAATGTCTTATTTAGTAACTATTTAGATTTATGAAATCTCCTGATAACAAACACGTCGCAAAGTGTGACAGTAGGTGTAAAACACGTACCGCAGATCTGATATCATCTTCGTCGTCTTGACGACATCTATCACACTTCCATGGTTTTTCTGAGGTCAGATTATCGGTTCCATAGCAACCTGAAGACAAAAGGCACCAAGGATCAATTCTCTCTTATATAACAGTCAGCCTCTTTAGTTATATCAATGTATTAATCGTTACTGAATTGGCTTAATTTATTAATGTTATCCCACATCATTAAAAATAAAGCCAATCAGAATGCAGGAAAGTTGTCGTATATTCGGCGGTATTGCATTGTTTATACCCACGAGGTATTGCGGTGTTTTTGATTTCTTGACTAAATGCCTAGATCGGTATTTCCAGGGATGTGGGATGAAATAGTTATACAATGCTTTCTCACTGCACATTATGGAATATCCCACTCTTCCCGGAATATCCCTGAAGGCTCGTGTGTATACTAGAAAATACTGACTCGTGGGATATCCCATGGTATACCACTTAGAACCGTTGAAGAACTAGCAATAGAACGTTTTCTCAAGGTTTGCGTGCGCTTCCAAATATAAGGAACTTGATGGGCCACAATACGAGTATTATCATGCATTGCTATGAAATGTTTTTCGATAAGAATTCATATAATTGATTATTCTCCTCTTTAAATATAACTGTCTTCTCAATTTTACTGAATTTGCTTTTTTCAGTTTTGTGGCCCGTCAAGTTGGATACGCACGCAATCTTGAGAAAACGGTCTATTTATAGCATATTTGATGAT
Source organism: Actinia tenebrosa (assembly GCF_009602425.1). The sequence continues at coordinate 103,542 of NW_022259437.1, read as the reverse complement.
CTGCATACTTTCATGGACGACAACTCTACATGTCTCACAGCACAGTAAAGGACTTTCAGTATCGTTAGAAATCCGGTGATCAATCCACGATCCCATACTCTCCGGGCTTGAACCCTCCGACATGAAACAAATCTCCGGTAGGATAGGTTTGGAAGGCTTCAGCCAACTACGGGTGGTCGGGGATTCGGTTTTTGGTGAGTTTTCTGGTGATGATTTGATTCTTTTTGGTAGTTTTTCTTTAATGTGAGTTAAAATATCCTCCTAGGATAGAAAATAGACGAATGGATGAGTGAATGAATAAATGAATAAAAAATGAATGAATCGACGAATGAATGAAAGGATGGACGAAAGGTAGTTCTTCTTTAATGTGAGTTAAAATTTCCTCCTAGGATAGAAAATAGATGAATGAATGACTGAATGAATAAATGAATAAAAAATGAACGAATTAACGAATGAAAGAAAAGATAAAAGGATGGACAGATTAATGAATTACTGTACAAATGAAAATGAAAGACCAAGTAAACAGAAAAAAGAAAGAAAGGAACCAAGGAACAGAGGGAAGAAAGACAGGAAGCGAGTAACTAAACACGAAGGGATGAATCATAGTTTACCTTCAATTTGGCGAATAACTGACAGAGTGCACAGTAAGGTTCTAACTCGGCCATGATCATATTAAAAGCTTGTTCTGTTTTAAAGCAAGGTGACTGATGGTTCCATAGTCCTTCTAGGCCTTCAACAATGTGAGGTATAGCAATGGATCGCTTCTTGCTCGACGATGGGTGAACTAAAACATGCCATAATTATAATATTAGGATTCAGCCAAAATTTTAGCCAAAACAGCCAAAACATAATTATAATATTAGGATTTAGCCAAAATTTTAGGGGGGGGGGGGGGGGGGGCTATTTGAGTTTCTTCAGTCAAAAATATGAAAAAGCATCTAATTCTTCAGTTTTGTTTGGTTTTGGTTTTGTTTTCTGTTTTGCCTCAAGTAAAACATATAGTATAATATGCTCTAGATTAACCCAAATAGACATTTTTACGTGTCATTCCCTAGAGTATAATTTGCTTGTTTAACGGTTGCGCATGAAAAGACACATGAATATGGACAAAACTAAAACAAAGAATCTTATTCTCAAGAGAGATTCCTGTGAAATGACACATGGTCTGAGATGGGGAAAATTACCAAAGGTAAAGCGGATTAAAATGTAAATTTTTTGGGCCATAACGACTAAAACCTCTTAAGTTCAGATCTTACTAAGTCTTACCTACCTGGGTCTTTGTTTAGTTCTTCTAGCTTGCTCTGTGAGCTCGGTAGAGTAACAGACTTGGTCACTGGAGGCTGGCGCTTGGAATGACGTGGGGATACCACATCCTGACTTTTTCTAGCAGTTCTGTATAGAACATCAACACATTACTTAATAAGAGGAATAATGATAATAATAATGATGTGATTTTACAGTGGTTCGATAAAGTGGCCCTTCTTTCACTAAACTCCAATTGGAGTTTAGAAGTTGATTGTTGCGGAGAGAGGAAAGCCGTAGAACCTGGAGAAAAACCTTCGAAGCACATGAGGGAACCATCACGTACGTTCTGTATAGAATATCAAAACAGTATTGGGAATAATGATAATAATAATAATGTAATTTTACAGTGGTTCGACAGTGGCTCTTCTCAGAAAATGATTTTTGCGGAGGGAGGAAAAACGAAAAACCCTTAAAGCACAGGAGAAAGCAAACAAGCAACTTTACATACGTATACGACACAATTCGACTAATCTACTGCATAACGCAAGCTATTCTATACAAAGAGGTCATTGCATACCGCTTAGTTGGTCGACGGGAAGCTACAGGTTTCTTTTGACTTTTACTGGTTGTTTCGTTGTCGTCTTCACCGCTTTCATCTTCACTATCTTCCTCTTCACTCGAGCTTTCACTCTCGCTGTCGCTACCCTCTTCCTTCTTCTTTGCCGCAAGGTAGTCCTCCCATAGATCAGGCTATGAAAGTGTAACTATTATCATTAGCTATAGGCTCGGTTGTACAAAGGGTGGATAGCGCTATCCGCTGAATAAATCCTTATCCAGTAGACGAAATGATGCTGTTATCCAAAAACTTTATTCACTGGATAAGGATTTCTCTGTCGCATAGCGCTATCCACCCTTCGTGCAACTGCGCAATTCGGGCTACCTGTATTGGAGCGTTGAAGAAAGTAAGTAGTGAAACAAGATAAGGTAATTTCAAGTCTAGTACTTTTAACATACTATTTTGTGGGCTCCCTAGCTCAACGGTGAATTCGAACTAGTTAAATAATAAGTAATTAAACTCATATGCATATTGCGAATTTTGTGCGCGAGATCTTAATTTATACGACCTTATACCCGGCCAGTGTAACATTACGCGGGCACACTGCATGCGATCATAAACTTTATATGTGAAATGCGGCAATATCAATAAATGGCGACCTGGACGAGTAAAGTAACATGTTTACCTGGTACTTCTCTACAAATGCGTCCATGCAAATTTTTACTGAATCTTTTTTGCATTGGCACTGGAAAAAAAAAGTTCCAATTTACAATATTGTCAAGGGACTTGGTAGTTGTTGCAAAAATGTTTTGGCACTGATCCTGGTATATATCCTCCTCTATTAGAATTTGTGATATAAATAATACAAGTTATTACGAGTAAGAGCAGATTTCATGTGAGTAGAAAACCATGTTACCACGACTCTCAAACAGTTTTCTCTCTCTCATCACAGTAAAAAAGTGGGTATGTAGTTGCGCAAGTTGTCCTAGCTTCAGTTCAACCGATTTCGGGTTATTGTGAAGCGGACGCGTCGTGCTTTGCCGTGACCGTAACGGTGTCGTGTCCGAGCATTCTGATTGGATGGGCAGTATCCTCGCACGCTGCTATTGGTTCCATGGATATCATCAACCCGTGCCGTGACCGTGATTTTTTCACATTAACACAAAATCAAATCTGAAAGAAAAAGATGGTTAACTTACCACGTGAGCCTTCTTGCCAAAGTCTATCCATCGCTCTGAGGCAAAGTTTGTAGACTCTGCGCAATTAAAACCGTGATTAAACCCACAGTGATAGCCGTATGGAAATGTCACGATAAACTCTCCTGCTTCTTGCGTTACCTAGATGTAACGAAATCATGTTAAGTAATGATGTCACGTAATCGATAGTCTTCACCGTGTGAAAAATACGTCACGATAACCTGTCCTGTTAGTTCCGTTAACGATGAAATCAGAAAAATCTACCTTAATGAACCCCGCAATCCTGCAAATTTAAAATTCACAGACGAAATCACCTTATCAAAAGGAATGGAGAATTTCTTGAGAACTTGAGGTGAAATTATAGTCATCTTGTGGCGAAGGAAATTAGAACAACTTTGCCGACTTCCGGGGAAAAAACCTAAAAATAAAAAATAAGAAACAAAACAACGGATATTGTAAAAAGTGTTATATGAAGATTGGAATAAGTTCGTTGAAAGATATATTAGGAAATACACAAGATATGAGACAAACCTGCTGCGAGACGTTCAAGGCGCTGTCCATGTTCAGGAGGAATGGCGTACCTGAGACAGAAATAAAAATGAAATGCGCACTGCAATACGATGTGGTTACAACGGCTAAACAACCCAAAGACGTGCTTTATCAAGGAAAAGAACGGTTCTGCTTTGATCAAATTCATGGTTATCGTACCGAACATACGAGTATGAATCCGTAGATTTTTCCGCCCTCGTTACAATTTTTTCTTCTTCTTGTATCCCAATTTTTCATGACTAAAATGGCAAAACTATCCCATCAACAAACAACTATAAAATATCTATTTCTCAGATAGATCATTTGTACTTTATATCCGTCTATCTAACTCCAGTGTTATGTATACAGTTCCGGGTTTTTGGATGTTTCTGAATATCGAAATGCTCAGTGGGATGTGACGTCCCGCGACTTCGCCGCTAGTTCGCTGCTTGCGCTCGAGGAATTATCGCTTCGCTAGATTAAAAAACTCCAGCGGGAGAGGTCGAGTCATACCAAGTCTATCTGATAATCCAGCTCAGCAGTAAATGCGGCGCGAAAAGCAAAAGTGGACAAAATGACCGGCCCTTAGCATTTTTTGGATTCTTCCTTTCCATATTTTTGCTTCTGGTAGGCATGTACGTATATTAAAAAAAAAACAGAAAACAGAAAATTGCGCAAAATTTGGGTTACAGTAGACTGTGAATGAGGGCCAGCGGCAAAACAGCAAAACACGCTGTGATTGGCTGAAACAAATTCGCCGCGCTCAGATAGATGAAATTTAGCATTTTCATTCGAAAACTTAGGTAAGCTTCAGGTAATTAAAGCATCATAAGGCCTGTTTCTATGCAGCTCTACTCACCAAGTCTTGGGAGCTCCAAAGTGTACATAGTTAATACTGTACAAGTCCATATCTTCTGTATGCCAAGCAAAGGTTGCCTTCCACATACCAAAGTACAGGTATGGTGTGTTTACCCCCTCAACTTTGACACCATATTTGTCTTCAATTAGGTCAAGGATTGTGTTCAGTTTACTGATATTCCACTCTTTGACATCTTTGTCAAAGATTGACCCTGATATATCAGCGGCATAGATTGGGGCATTGAATGTCAGGTTTTTCCAGTATTTTCTCTCCAGTTCATCGTGGTCTGCATGTTTTGGTGGACGATACCTGGAAAGGAAACAGACATGTGAACAATGCATCAAGCATTAAAAATTGCCCTTATGCAAGAATTAGCATCCCTCCCTCAGTAGAAGCAACTACAGTTTTTCCCCAAAGGAGGGGATATATTAGAAAGTCCTGTCCCAATCAAGATTACAAGAGTCTGTAGTTATTCCAGATACTATAGCATTTAATGACCAGGTAAAAGGCATGATTGTCCAACATTTTGATGCTACTTTACACACCAGGGTGAAGAGAAGAGGGTGACTGTGAGCCTGACCTCTTGACCTCGAGGTTACAAGACCAATGCCCTGACCAATAGACCACTGTGTCTCTTGACCACAGCAATTATTTAAGGAGGGTAAAAGGTCTTACCCAAATGTGGGCAATAATACTTTAGCCCAGCTTTCTGACCTTACCAGGGGTGGCAGATCCAGGATGTTTTCTAGGGAGGGGGAGGGTTGGGTGGTGGGGGGTGCACCATCCAGGATTTTTGTTTTAGGAGGGGGTGCACCCTTTGCTTACAAAGTCAAACACCAATAATGCAGTAAATATCAGCTCATCTAGGGGGGAGGGGGATGCACTCTTCCCCTGCACCTCTTCTTTAGATCTGCCCCCGGTTACCTTTCACTGTTTGCCAATTTCTTGAATTCTTTGTAGGACAGCTTTTTCTTTTGAACATTGAAGAGCTGAAACAGACCTAGTGGACAAAACGCACAGCACATGAATAAACAATTCTGATCTTTATAACTTCTTTTTTGACTGAAGGGGGAGGGGTGAAGGACTATTTTGTTAATAGCTTTAAATGTCTATATTTTTTAGGGCTAGGTTGATGGGAAAAGTTTTAAAAAAAGTTAGGGTGGTTGGAGAAATGAAGGAAGGAAGTATGATAAACACATATGAAGAATTACTCATGACAAAATGTATATGAATATATATATAACGTTCATGCTAGTGAATTTCTTAATTATATTCAGAACATTTACATATATTTGTAATTTGATCTCAAAAGACAATCATTTCATTGAAATAGCGATTATTAACTCCTTAATCTCTGCTGAAAATGATTACCACAATCAAATTAATAAGCTATCCTGAACCAAAAAGAAAAACAATAAAGAGCTGATTTATATGAAGTACCTGTTCTGAAAGTAAATAAAACGATCACAAAGAATCATCTACCTCTTTCATATGACAGCTCACACTAAAACCATGTGGTAAGCAATTATGCTAGTTTGGGGATTGTGTCAGTTAGGTTAAAAGTTTGAAGGATAGAATAACACTTTTTGGTACCACAAACACCACACAAAACACCTATTCACAATATGGGTGGACAACTGTACATTTGATATTTTGATCCTCTGTTAATCAAAATAACAACCATATCTATACGCACATGGTTTTAGTTGTCTTTCATTTGACATATATGTAATATCTACTGATACATGAATACATAGATCATTTCAGGTACAAATATATAAGGCATCCATTTCAGAATTGAAAAAAAGCTATGAGCCATATCTGTTTTGTACAAATTTATGTAAAATATTCAATAAAGAACAATGTTATGCTTCAATTACAAGAAACTTCTTTGTTATAGGAAGTTTGTTTTTCTGCGTTATTTTCAAACATTGTCTTTTTCTCTAGAATAACCGAAGCCAATTTTTTTAAATTTTAATTACGAGACCCTACTTAATTTTAGTCCCACATTAAGTTGGATAAATTTATGCCAACAGATGAATGTATTAGTAAGTTCTGTGCTTCAACAAATCTTTAATATAAATGAAATCTGTGAACTTTATGGAAATGTTTAATTTATTTTCAACACATGCACTTGGAATTTTTGGAAGCATGGTTTTAAAAATGATTTAAGTTAAGCTTGATAAGTGAGTGCTTTTTTTATCTTGTCATATTTGTAATCCAGATTTCAAAAATGTCAAAGATGGCTTGAAATGTTTATAATAATATTATATATGCTCCAATGCAAGAGAATTGCAAAGTCTGAACAGTTTTAGAGGGTCGATAGTTATGTACATTTTAAGGATATTCATTCATAAATTCATTAAAATATTAATTTAAAAAAAAAATAGAAGTTCCGTAAAATATGAATTTATAGTAAAAAGTATTCCTATCACTTGTTAGGAAAACGTACTACACACCCTAACAGTAATATACATGTAAACTGTTCCATATTAAGCATTATATGCGGACCAAAACAAAGGTCCATAATCATCGTTATGGACCAGGGGATGCTTAGATTTTTTTAGCCTTAGAATGACCTCAAAATTGTTTACGTTTCCGAATTGGCAGGAAAACCAATGTTTTATCACTGGAAGAACCTGATTATTTGAGCCGCAAACTCTAAATTATCATCATTAACACATGTGACGGAAGTGAATAAGTTACCTTGGTGTAAGACCCAAGCACGTTCCCACACCGGCAATATTAAAACAAAGAAGTATTCAGTATTCACTTACTTTCCTAACCCTATCAAACAACTTAGCAAACTATAAATTTCGAGTTGATATGATAACAATGATAACAAATTCTGAATATTTTAACCTAAGTTTAAGAGAAATTCACTTAGACTTGAGTGTTTATAGCTTTGTATCTAAAACTTTAAAATCCTACATGCTCTTTTTTAAGCGTACGTACTTATATTGTATTCATAGATGAAAATATATCTTATAAATTAAGCTTCCGTGACTTAAGCCTTGCATTTTGAGAATATTTATCTTTACGATCCGGTAAACATCTTACTAAAAAATGCTGCAGAAAGCTTGGTAAGTTTAACTTTAAAGCTTAATTTCCACGACAATTTTTTGAAAGAAAAAACTCAAGATTATGGCTTAGATTTTCTTGCCTTGCGTCCCTGTAATGACTTGATGAATAGGGGCAGGAATTTCCACATCAACGGTACTATAATTTCTCCTCGGGATCCATCCTTTTGGAGGAATAATCTAACGAAAAATAAAAAGAAAGAGTAGTGTTTTGAGAGTTTCGTTGGTGAATAGTACAGAGTAGTACGTGACTAAAGTCATGCACTACTTTCAACTATGTCATGATCTTTAGTTTTGCTTCTAAATTCCAATAAATATAGCCACACAATTATCATATTTACCTTTGCTATTCCTGCTCGATGAGCGCCCTGTGACTCCATTTTACGAATATAATCTGAAAAATTGGCGAATTCAGCGCGTGTCGGACGGAAAACCATGATCTTATTTCCATCACAAGACATTTTACCCGGCTTTAAGCTGCTATAAAATCCGTATATTTGCGTCCAAATGAAAACTTATGAAAGAAACCAGTATTGATATAGCATTATTGATTGAGAACAACCCTCAGGTCTTAGTTTTTGGATCATTTTTAGGCCAAATTTTGGGTTGTGATGCACAGAAAATTTCTTTCTAGCCTGCTTGGTTTCTTTTGTTGGGAAGGTGCTTGATGTTGTGACATGCAATATGACAGCTGGACACGCCCCCTCATAGAATACCCTCACTCTTCCCCTGCTGGGGAATGTATAACCTCTCGCCAGGTGATCTTAAATTGAATGATATTAAAGCTTATGTTTACTACTATTTTGCCTTTTCAAAGGGAGTTTCTTGTTTATAATACAAGCTTTCTGTTTTGAATTCAGTAGGTTCTAATTTTAGAAACGCTAGACGTTGCTCTAGCTTATATATCTCGTCTTATCAATCTTGCATCTTAATAATAATATTTAAAATTAAAAAAAAAAGAAAATTTCTCGATAATAAATTCAAAAATAATGACAATTCTTTGTAGATTATTTTTGAAGAAAATAAAAAATCATATCTTGAATAATTTTGGGGTTTGTTAGTGTTGGGGCTCCTGTGTTATTGTAGGTCAAGTATCCTGGGTACAGGTAAACAGTACAGGTGACCATGCATCAAATCAAGAAAAATTCCGCTTAATTTTTCTAATTTTCCTCCAAAATTTCCTCCCTTTAGCTCGCCCTCCAGCTGTCTACCATGACAGAACAAGGAAAGGGAGAATTGGACAGCGTTGCAAGGTAAAGCAATGGAGTTTTCAGTCATATTTTCTATTTGTTTCACCAAAACAAGCTATCAAAGTTGAATAGCGTGAATAATGAAAACAATTAAAGTAAAACTTCATTTTGTTGTGCGAAAAAACTGAACTTTTTAACCCCAACTAATTCCAAGGGGCTCTAAAGCAGTTGTAGCATTTAAAGATACTTGAAATGATTGTAAATTTGAGTGAAAATAAGTTTAATTTTTTGTCAAAATTACAACCCAAAATATCAGCTGTCATTGTATCATTACGATATTATTGCTGTAAACAAATAAGCTTACATATCTATTTTAAAAATTATTCAACTGAAGATGCCCTAAAGTTGTTCCTTTTCGTTTGCCGTATTTCATGTTTACCCAATTTCTTTAACCCAAATTTTATCTTGCCCTGATCTAGTGATAATTAAAGTTGATAATAACATTATTTAACCACAAATAACATGTTAGACTACGAGGATATTTTTCGTTGTTTAGAATTAGATCATTAAATTTAAGGTAATTTATTCATCTACATATGATTGAAATAACAAATATTGCTATTATATTCTTGGGGTTTCATAGTAAGGGCTAGTATAACGTTTGGATCATTGGCTCAATCAAATTTCAAAATTATATAACTTGAAGATACTTGAGTTTTCTCACTGTGTACACATTTATTTATTATAATGTTTAAATGTTATCTTGCAAAAAATATTACAATTTGCATGAGCTTTTGTCATGTTTGACATATTCCCCTCATGCTACTTGGAGTTTTCATTTTTGCTACAGGAAAAGTAGAACTGGCTTTTACTTTCTGCAACTATTTTTGGAAAAATGGTTGAGCACACAAGCCAATCATTCATTCATTGATTCAAGTAATTGGAATCAATGAATGAATGATTAGCTTTTTGAATCAATGAATGAATGATTGGCTTGTGCGCTCAACCATGTCCATCTAAATTTTTTTTTAAATTGTTGTAGAAAGTAAAAGCGAATTGCAACCAATATTTTTGTGTGACATTGTCTGGTGCAACCTGCAACAATTTTTTTTGCGATGTGAGAAGTTGCATGAAATATGTTTTGTGTGGTATAGCTTTACTATATTGCAATTATATTTAGAGAAATTTGTATAATATTTTGCCATGAAGATGAATAGATTAAAGGGGTACTTCTTATTGAAGTCACCAGGAAATCAATCAAAACGAAAAGAAAAAATTCCTGCTCTTGTTTATTCAATAGTGTTATTATTTGATGCTTTTCTGTTTGTAGTTGTTCAAGTAAAAGTGATGAAAAAGCTCTACCAGATGCTATTCGCACCACAGCTGTTGCAATCAATCTTTGTCTGTCAAATAAGTTTTACAAAGCACAAAGGATGCTAGAGCCATTGTAAGTTAAGCTGAGTGTAATTTATATTGTGTGTACTGTTCAAAAGCAATCATGCTACCTGCACTATTTACAAGGAACGAGCTTGAAATAGCAGGCTGCCAATTGCCGAATTTCACTAATGCTAGGAGAAAATAATTTTTTAAAATGGAAAATAGAGGTGTAGTGTTTGTGTGTTCACCTCTTACCTGTGGGGCATCAAATATGATTCCGAGACTTGGCATCACATGCAAGTAGATCTTGTCAAGTCTCTTCCTTGATTTAAGGGTTTTCTCCTCTGTTCTCCACTTTCTCTCCCTCTCCAAAGCCTAAACAAGCTAAATTTGATGTGAAAAGCTTTGCCCTGATTTGATCAATTATGCATGGCCCAGTTGTATGAAGAGTGGATTGTGCTATGGATGGATAAATTTTATCCAGTGGATAAATTTATTGGGTAACAGCCTTGACTTATCTACTGGATAAGAATTTATCTGTCAGATAGCGCTATCCACTCTTCGCATGACCAGGCTCTGATAGCACTATCCACCCTACATACAATCAGACCCAGTTTTAGGGCTGATAAACATTGAAATGTTTAAAGAAAACAATATGTGTGGCTAGTCAGTGATTTTTTAGTAATGGCCTCTTGTATTCCAGGGCTAAAGAAAGTATGTATCATGCTCTTGGTTATGGTACAATCATGTACCTTCAGGCTGTCATGACCTTTGAACCTGTGAGTAAAGACCCTTTTTCTGAGATGTGTCTAGCATGGTCATCAAGTTGAATCTGAGAATTTGTATTTTAATTTCAGCAAGCCATAGAACAGGCATGTGAAAGTATCAAGGTTGCAATGGATGTGTGCGACAAGTATGTATATAATACTAATAAGATGTAATATATGTTCAACGCATGCTACCGTATTTAATATCCTAATTATTATTCTTTTGCACCCTGTGGTGGGGGCCACAAGTTTATAAGTGTTATCACTTTTTAGTGTTTACCCTCTTTAAATAAAGTCTATCTATCTATCTATCTATCTATCTATCTATCTATCTATCTATCTATCTATCTATCTATCTATCTATCTATCTACCCTACCAACCTCACAACTCTATCCTCAACTTTCCATACTACCATAATTTCCATTACTTTTACTCTTACTTATCTTACCAACCATTCTCTTCTTCCAGCCTTCCATACTTCCATTCATTCTCCCAACCTCCATTAATCTTATTCAATTTTCAAACCTTTGCTTTCTTCCAATCTCCCATACTCCTATTTCATTCCCCTAACACCTCCCATACTTTCATTCCTTTTCCTTTACATTCATCTAATTTTTGAACCATTCCCTTTTTCCAATCTCTCATTCCATTTTCCCTGACCTGCCATAATTCCATTCCTTTTACCATACTCTTTTCTCCCATTCAATTTTCAAAACATTTTCTTCTTTCAATCTCCAATCCCATTCCATTTCCCCAAACCTTCCACTCCACCATTCCCTTTTCCAAACCTCACACACTTCAATTCCTTAAACTCCCAGCCTCCTTCTTTCATTTGCTTTTCCAACCATTACCTTCTTCTAATCTCTCTTTCCACTTCCCTCAACCTCCCACACTTCAATTCCTTTCTCTCCGGCATACCATTTTTTTATTCCCTTCCTTCCTTCAATCCCCCATACCCATACCCATACCCATACCCCATACACATACCCCATACCCCATACCCCATACCCCATACCCCATACCCCATACTCCATTACCCATACCCCAATCTCCATCAACCCACTTAATCCAATCCCTCACGCCTAAGACTGATAGTTCCATACACTAAATACTGTAACATCTATTTGTTTGATGCAGACAAAGATATAAACAAAGCTGGTCAGAGTCACTGAGCAGCTGGATCTGGAACCCTTCTTATGAAGGTATTACTGAAGAAGAAAGGCATGCTGAACTCTGTTATGCAGAGTGCTTATTACAAAGAGCCTTACTTACATTTATACAGGTATAGTAGTCTCCTCTCTTCTCCTCTCCTCAACTTCACTCCCCTCCTTATTTCTCCTCTCCTCTTCTTCCCTTGCCTCTCCTCTCCTTCCCTCTCCTTCCCTCTCCTTCCCTCTCCTTTTCTCTCCTTCCCTGTCCTTCCCTGTCCTTCCCTGTCCTTCCCTGTCCTTCCCTCCTTCCCTCTCCTTTTTCTCTTTAAATTCTCTTTCTTCCCGAATCTCCCCTCTTTTATACTCCTCTCTTTACCTCCCTCCCCTTTCATTCAATCAGATCTCATTCCCTATTCCCCACTTTTCCCTTTCGACTTTTACCCATTATCACCCCTAATTCCCACTCCTCCTATCCTCTCTCCTCTCTTTCCCATCATTCTCTTCTGTTCCATCTTCCCACTCCTTAATATATTGACAAAGTATTCTCTCATTTTTAGACTATTCAACCATTTTTTTTTATCCTTTTCTTTTGTAGGATGAAAATCTTATCAGTTTTATAAAAGGAGCTCTTAAAATCAAAGCTTGTTACAACTCTTATAAGTAGGTGTTGGGCTGTTTTGATTAACAAAATATATTTTTCTGCGTGTCAGCGTCTTACTGGTTCAGATGCCGGCCTCTCCTTTGACTGCTACTTCTTTGGGGCTGCCTGTGCTTGTCATGAGAAGAGTGGTCAAAGTAGCCTGGACCTGTGTCTCGCCATATCTCTGTCTGCCTACCTTTTTGTTTATAGTTCTCTGTGTATTCTGTGCAGGGTTCGTGCTACTCCTTAAACTCCTTGAAAACACGTGAAAAGTTCTTGAATTTTAGGATTTTAGCAAAACTCCTTGAAAACTCCTTGAATTTTTGCTTTGATCATTACTTGCATGGTTCTGAAAAAGATCTAGTCAGAAAGATTGGAAAATCTGAAAGTTGGCCATGTGCAACCACCATGTAAAACCTTGGCATAGTTGGATTAACATACTCCTTGAGTCCTTGTATACTTTTGAATAGTCCTTGAATTTTAAGTGGCTACCTCAGCATGAACCCTGTCTGTATGTTGGATTATTAATATTTTTTTGAATATGGTTTTGTCTCAGGACGTGTTTCAATATGGTCATGAATGAACCAGAAGGTCTTCAGAAATCACCTCAGAGAAAAGACTTTGAAGGAGGTGTTCACCTTGGAATTGGTAGCTTCAATCTGGTTAGTTCTACAAAAATGCACACTGGTATATTTGGTCATTCACTTGGCGAGTTGGTCATTCATTCAGTCACTCAATCACACAGTCAGTCAGTCACCCAGTCACTCACCCACCTAGTCACTCGCTTATCTATACATCCTTCCATCCATCCATCCATCCATCTATCCATCCA
>NW_022259437.1:60979-75365 GCF_009602425.1 Actinia tenebrosa | reverse complement strand
CTGTTTGCTTACGTTTTTGGGGTTTTTCCGTTATTTCGACTCTGCCGTGGATATGAAGGTGCACGTCGAAAGCTTGGCAAATATGACAGGAAATTGAAGTAGTAATTTGTTCAAATTTCTGGAGTATTTTTACATTTATTTTCTAAAGCTTTCGACCTACATCGTCATCTTGAGGGCAGATTTAAACATTTGAACATAAGAAAAGCGCAAGAAAACGTTAGCAAACAGCGTAGAGCGTGCGCGTACTGATGCGCGTGCAGAAAATCAAACTATCAAATAAATGATATCATTGGATGATATTTTCAGAATGGATTCTAATAAATAGCATCAAAGTGTGCACATGATGGGGCACGGGGATTCCTTCTCTTAGTTCATTTTCTCTTGGTATCATGTATGAACTACGAATACTCTTACCATAAGGACAAAACAAGTACTTTTTTCGCTCGTTCGTCATGCTAGTTTGTTGCTCGTTTTTTAATGTTGTAGCTATGTTATCTACACTAAGTAAAACAAAATAGAAAATGTCCTAACCACTATCTTCACAATGTGGCGAATTCTTTTTTTCCATGATTTCTTAAATAATTTTTTGTTCCGTTTTTACAATTTTTACAAAAAAAATGATAGTTAAAAAGCTCGTTAAAAAAAGTCGTCATTTTCCAAGTGACGTGTGATTTGAAAGCTCGACCAATCAGAAACGCTAGGTACACCTGGCGGGCGACACTTTTAGCGTTACGCACAGGGTTCCCATGCGATGACCACGAAAACTGAGTTGCATAGTTTACCATATTCTATACCTATGGAGCTCCGCTATTACTTCTTGTTTTTTCTTTCATTTTTTTATATTTGCTGATGTATATTAAACTGGATAAAATCCGCACTGATCTTGTAGACTGTTTTTGACACATAAATTCTTACAAATTTGTCATATAGGTGAGGAAGCCGTTTTCAGCAGAGAATATTTCGAAATACTATTGTAGGAGTAGCGTTTGTAGTCTAGATGGTTTTGCTTTGCTAATATGAATGTTGATATTAAGCACTTATTGGCCGTTTGGGAGGGCCGTACAGGGAAATATTTGGCTGGAGATAATGCTGCACGGACTGAGAGTAGCGAGATCTTTAAAAATGTTTGTGGGGACCAGGTGAAATTAAAGGCGTTTGAAAAGCGCATGTGGTCACTCCCAATGTCCATCAAGTTGGCGCATGAGTTCTTTTATGAATTTGGATATTGAAAAGAAAAAGGTTTTGTTGTTGACAATGAAATACAAGAAATGCATCAGGTGTAAAATATTTAATTAAACATTTGACTTAATATAACAAGAAGTTTAACGCAACTAAAAACAAGAATATTAAAAACACTGATTTAGTTGAATAAGGAATGAAAATTCAAGATATTTAATCAATAAGATCATAAGAGTGTATAATCTTAGAAATGGTGCATTAAATATTTAAATCACATGCATTGGTTTTGAGAATATGTTTTCCAAAATCTCGATTCATAGATTAAGTTGAGATATTTAGGAGATGATTTTTATTAATATTTTTGTGAAATAGCTATTTCAAAATAAAAACAAACGGCCGCTGTTCATCAAGATTAAACATGGGCCTTTAATGCTGTTTTACTGATGAAGTATTTAAACCCCAAGTATAAATTTGGATGTAAATTGAAACTGTCGAAATTGAACATGAATATGGAAGTACTATAGAGTGTAGGAAATGGCAATAGTAATAATAATAATAATCTAAAATAGTCGATTTTCACTGTCGTGTGATTTGAAACTAAAGTACCTCTAAAATCCTTTATGTATACTGAATAGTTATCATATCTCCCTGTGTTCTCTTGTGCAGCACCAGGCCTACGGGCAAAAATCTCAAATTAACATCGGCAATGGGAAGAATGTACTGTAAGAGTGGGGGTTTAGCAAAGGATAGGAGTGGATCATTGGAGAAATGAAAAGAAAGGGTGTATTTTACGGCACTACTTCACGCGTAAAAGCAGCTTCTGGTCCATGCCGTCTCCTCTATGCTTGTCATAGCCAGTCTTCGTTCATTTTCTTCTCCCTCGTGTTCCTGTGCTTCATTGTGATGTATTTTGAGGCTGATGCTTTCTTTTTTCCCTTCGGGTATGCCTTTTAATTTTAATGTAATCTTCAACGAAATCTTTTGAGCTTCTTTTATTCAAAACCATTTCTTTTTTTAAGTTTCGAATAGCTTTGACAGCCTCGGGCTCGGATTCTTTTATGAGTTCATCGATAGACGTATAGATGAAATAGATGTATATAGGAATAGATATGGCTGACACAATTCCACCAAAGAGATGTGCAGCCCGACCTGCTTCTGTAAGAGTTTGGAAAGTGGTCGTCGCTAATCGGGTCCCCTGACTAACGCCGACTTTAGTTGTCAACGAAGCATTGGTTAAGGCAGAAAAGAAGCTTCGAATCTCTTCACTCTTCATATTGTTGTTTAACATGAAATCGTTTGGTAAATTTTGTAAACATCTATAGATCTCTGCGTCCTGTCTGTCTTCGTCTTGAGAAACATATCTCTCAAAGTTTCTTTCAAACAATGCGTCAAACTTGTCAAAGTCTTTGCGAAGAGACTGACTCTCCAAGATGTCATCTGCAATGTCTCCACGGATGTTTTTTAGTTGTACTCTTGATATGACTTTCTCAGTTACTTGTGATCCTGCGGTAACTAGACCCCCAGTTGCTGCCATCGCTGTTCCAGCAATCATGACCGGTACTGCAATACCAGCTGTGAAAAATGAAGCTATGAAGCCCCCAAGAGCTATGCCTCCTCCGATCAATGCAGCAGTCGAGCTTGAGGCTTTAGCGATGCCGACATCTCGATGAACCTTCTTCAGATTTTTGATGACGTCTTTTAAATCTCGTTCTTGTATATTCTCGATAGTCCTTGCTCGAACAGCCTTCCATGCATCGTAATGAGAAACTAGGACCTTTTTCATCTCTTGGATGTCGTATCGACTAACATCTGTGGTAAAGAAATCATCATCTCTCATTCCGTGAAAATGATGAAGAAGATCACATTCATATCAATCATCTTCATCATCATCATATTTTGAATATTATGAAATATAAAACTCACTAAATAATTCATACGATAACTTACCATCCTTAAAATTTTCATCGCGTTTTAATCTTCGAGCAACCTCTAGAGCGGAGATTCTGTCATCTGGGTTCACTTGTAAACAGGATACCAAAAGTCCTTTCAGAGGATGATGGTCATCCATGTTTTGTACATCGCTTTGCACTTCAAGTCAATATATTTTTAATTAGTACTAATCATTATCAACTACATTATCAGCATCAGCATCAGCATCAGCATCAACGCTATCAGCATCATCTTCATCATCACCATGAGTATTCATCAACCACAACAACAGCATCTTCATCATGATATTTTTTATTGCATCAAGTGATCATCACCATCATCATCATCATCAACAACAACAAAAGCAACAGTAGCAGTAGCATCATCTTCAACTTCATCATCTTTTCCATCATCACCATCATTATCTCATGACACACCCTTAACCTATTTTTCCGACTTTTTTACTCCGACGAAGGACTAGCGTCCAAAACGTAAGTTTTTTCATCTTTTCATCTTTTCATCTTTTCATCTTTTCATCTTTTCACGGTGTATAATTTACCCTTTTATCATTACGGTTTCATTAGAAACACCGACGCAGCTCACACTAGTTTTTAGCTTGTTATCTCTTCTTATTTTTCCGACTCATAAGCAATTATTGGATGAGTTTGAACATGGCATCGTAAATTATCAAGATCGAGTTCTGTGCTGTCTGCTGAAGCCACAGGCCGAGGCGGATAAAACAGACTCGAGGTCTTGATAATTTACAATATTCATGCGAAAACCAAATTCAATAAATTATGTATTATACGTTTTGTAAACTAAGAATAAAAATTTTATTATGATTTTTTTAAAATAACAAACGTTTTTCAATTTCTCCTGCAACTTTCATTGAACTTGAGGTAGTATACCCTACATTTCATATTCCGGCTGCGTTACCAGCGTGGTCGGTCCTTGTAGTGTAGTGGTTAACACATCGGACTAGAATACCGAAGACGTGGGTTCGATTCCCGCCAAGGGCATTTGATATTTTTCTCTTATTCTCTCTACTTCATTATACACACCGAACGCATAATTTATACTATATATTTTTTTAGATTTTTTAGATATTTCTTAACTTGTAGATGTTTTATCCTTTCTACTTAAACGTTTCTGAGTTACTTAAAACTTTTCGAAGCCAGGTTTTTCGAAACACAGATTTTCAGTTCAGTACTCACGTCCTTTTAATTTGGTGCTTTTAGACGATTATCAAGGCTTTCAATAATATTCGATAATATGCTACTAAATCTACGAACTCCTAAAAAGAAGCAAAGAACAGTGAGATATAAAGCCCATAATTTGATAACTTACTTCACTCCTAAAGAACTTATTGGCTACAAATTAACGCATTAGAATTTACCTTGTTGGCTGGTCACGAGAGGTTCAGGGGGTTTTCCAATACACATTTCCAGCGATATCATCCCCAAGGAGAATACGTCGACGGCTGGGCTGAACTTATCCGCCAACAATTCGTTGCAAATGTTTCCGTATATCTCAGGAGCCATGTATCTGTCCTCGTTTCCCGTTATTATCATCGACTCAAAAGATTTTTCAAATGTCAGGGCCAGACCCGCATCAGCAATCATTGCCCGAAACTTCCCTTTTTCTTCAATCTTAATAAGAATGTTGTTAGGTGTGAGGTGACGATGTACGATGATAGTCCTCTGTTCTGGATCGTGTAAGAAATTCAAAGCCTTAGCAACTTGTCTAGTTATCCTTGAGATATCTTCAACGAATATCTTAGGTGCTGTATCTTCACGATTGATGAAACTAGGAAGATTATACTCCATGAACTCCGTTACACACTCCAGGCGAGATTGGCCCCAGCTTGTTGTCAAGTTAACGCTTTGGAGCCTTGCGAAATAGATATTCTCCTGTAAGAAATTTCCAAGCCTTTGATATTCTTGGCAGAAGGTATCCATTTCTTGCCGATAATCCATTGATACAACAGATATCGTCTTCACTACCACGGCATTATCCTTTACCACCTTGTGCGATGTTCCAAACGATCCTTCTCCAAGGATGCTATTCGACTTCCCACTGAACCTTTTTCCAATACTACTCATAGTTATTTCTGACCTTTCTATGAGTTCTTTAACTAAGATCTCTTTTTTATCTATTTTCCATAGATTTAATAATTAATATGCGTCGCATTTAAAATTTGCAAAATAACCTTAGACTCGAGGTGATTGGAAGTCAAGGATAACTCAAGACATCGAGTAGCTATATTAAAGTTTATATCAAGGAAAAAATTTACATCAGATTTGCAAGAAAAAGAAGAATTAAAAATGCTAGTTTCTGAATAAGTCTGTGCCAATCTAATCAGTCTAATGATATGACTGCAGTATTCATTCTTTCATTCATTCTTTCATTCATTTTTTTCGACCGATTTGGATTTCTGAGAAATGGAAGCTGAGTTGGTGGTATAAGAGCCACATATATTGACTCTCAGAGAGATCGTAACCTGATTGGTGGTTCTCAACACTTTTGAGTTATAATTAAATAACGTGACTTATTTGCACATGCCCGAATTGCCCGTTTCCATGCATGGTTTCCATGATGGTTTCACCGTTGTGGACGGTCGGCGAAAATGCGTAGAAAAGTAAACCGTTTCAAACGAAAGACGTATAAGTGTAGTTACGTCCTAAACGCTTTAAAATCTAGCATGGATGATACGTTTTCTACGATATAAAAGCGAAGGGATTTGAGAAAAGTGCACGAAGGTTAATTATTTTTTAATCTCTTTTGACTAGAACGCGAGTATTACATGGATGACTGGTGTCTGGGGAAGATCTTGGAAGGGATGTGTTATTTGTGTATGGGAGAAACTGAAAAAGGCCGAAGATGCTTGATAGCTGCTGTGGAAAAGTAAGTAAAACTCACAGCTGCGCAAAAAAAATGATAATAATAACATGGCAGTGCCTCCAGCTGCAATTTTCAAAAGACTATATAGGGAAATAATTACTTATAATAATTATATAGAGGATATTACATGGGCGCGCGGAGATACGAATTTTATCTTCGAGTGTTGAAAAGATCTCACTCGTTCGCTGCGCTCACTCGTGAGATATTTTCAACACGAGAAGATAAAATTCGTATCTCCAAGCAGCCTTGTAATATTCTGTTTATTATATAAGTATCAATGAATTATGTTTTGGCTTTGTCAGGCAATTCTTTTCGTGTATTTTTGAATAGCCATCGCAATGGTGTTATTTTCACACGTGAAAATAACATGTTATTWTCACGTGTGAAGATATCAATTTTTCGAAATAGAGAAAAATAGATATTTCATTGGTAATTATATAATAAAACAAAAGAATCCTTTTCGTGTATTTTTGAATAGCCATCGCAATGGTGTTATTTTCACACGTGGAATTTCATGTTATTATCACGTGTGAAGATATCAATTTTTCGAAATAGAGAAAAATAGATATTTCATTGGTAATTATATAATAAAAATAGATATTTCATAGGTAATTATATAATAAAAGTAATTATTTCCCTATATAGTCTTTTGAACATTCAATAATAGGCACGTCACCTTATTGATGGTTTTCAACCATTCCCAGGAGAATTAAATAACAAAAGACACGGCAGCCATGTTGGAGGATATAACAAAAGAATTCATTGATAATTCTTTTGTTAAGTTCCTCCAACATGGCCGCCGTGAAAACCATCAATAATTGATGGTTAAATTATCAATGAATTCTTTTGTTTTATTATATAATTACCAATGAAATATCTATTTTTCTCTATTTCGAAAAATTGATATCTTCACACGTGATAATAACATGAAATTCCACGTGTGAAAATAACACCATTGCGATGGCTATTCAAAAATACACGGAAAGAATTGCCTGACAAAGCCAAAACATAATTCATTGATACTTATATAATAAACAGAATATTACAAGGCTGCTTGGAGATACGAATTTTATCTTCTCGTGTTGAAAATATCTCACGAGTGAGCGCAGCGAACGAGTGAGATATTTTCAACACTCGAAGATAAAATTCGTATCTCCGCGCGCCCATGTAATATCCTCTATTTATTATATAATTACCAATGAAATATCTATTTTTCTCTATTTCGAAAAATTGATATCTTCACACGTGAAAATAACATGTTTTTTTTTACGTGTGAAAATAACACCATTGCGATGGCTATCTAAAAATACGCGGAAAGAATTGCCTGAAAAAGCCAAAACATACTTCATTGATAATTATATAATAAACAGAATATTACATTGGCGCTTGGAGATACGCAATTTATCTTCTCGTGTTGAAAATCTCTCACTCGTTCACTACGCTCACTCATGAGAGATCTTTTCAACACTCGAAGGTAAATTTCGTATCTCTGCGCGCCCATGTAATATCCTCTAAATATCCTCCAACATGGCTGCCGTGTCTTTTGTTATTTAATTCTCCTGGGAATGGTTGAAAACCATCAATAAGGTGACGTGCCTATTATTGAATGTTAAATTTGAGCTTACGATGTGCGTGCGTACGAAAAAACTGCTCGAAATTGCTCAAACCCAGAGACTTTTCAATTCGCTGAAAATCGTTGGCTATTGAGTAGGCTCTGGGTACGAGATCGTTGGGCTTCCTGTGTTTGCCATTCCACAGGGAACCCATGTATCCAGGTTCGATTTTTTTAGCCATTTCAAAGCTGTGAAGGGAAGACTTGTTTATATTACACACATCACATGATTGATTTGTCTTGACAGGTCTCAAGATCTTGTTCTTGACAAACAACTTGGAGCATATGCCTGTGCTGAAATAGGATTTCTTTATATGGACCAAGGAAACTATGTCCAAGCAAAGAAATATCTCAAAAGTGCAAGGTAATCCCCTATTAACCTAAGAGTCCTCATTCTAACTGCCCCCTCCCCCAAAAAACACTCACAAATACCAAGCATGCAACTGTTTCCAGTGACGTATCAAGCCAATTGAGATACTTGGCCATGGTACTTAAGGAAACAGGAGGGGAAGATACAACAGTGCACTCTCTTCTCTCATCTATGGGGTCTCAGCATTCAATTTGTGGAATCATCATTTCATTTAATTGGAGTTTTCTGCCCTTCCTTCGATTTTGTGATTTTTCTCCTGCTTCTCTGTCATTTTTTTAATGTTTCAAACACAGATATTCACATGTTATTTGATTACAGTCATGATTACCAAGGGTATTTTCTGGAAAGTCGTCTTCACTTTCGAATCCATTCTGCTCTACACAAGATCAAGATAATCGAAAAGGAACACAAGTTAGCCATGAAAAAGGTCAAGAAAAACAACAATACAGTTGAGAACTCAGTAAGTGATGATTCTGAAGCTTCTGAGGATGGGTCAAATTACAGCACGGCTTCCGAGGGTGGAAAAAGTGACATGGTTTTTGATGGGACAGTAGAAGATTTTGTAGATGCTCAGACAGATGATACAAGAGCATCTTGCTCTTTGAATACAGATGCCGATGGTCCGAGTCAAGGTGTTGCTAATAAAAATGGAAAATCTGGTACTAATTCCTTAGGGACAGGTTCATCAAAACCCATAGTATCCCAGAATCCCTCAAGCCAGAACAACAATCAACAAGTCCCTAACCTGCTTCTAGAAACTTCTCTTTGATGTAGTTTTTTTGAAATTCAACATTAATCATTTTCGAGGATGATGTTTGGAAAAATTTTATATATTTATCTACATATTTAGGCCCCATCCACACTATGCCGGATAAATTTGAATCCGAATTTTTATTTATTTGGTTAGACCTACTGTCCACACTAGTCGGGGCGGATCCGGAACAATTCTTCACCGAAAACGAATTTTTTCGAATACGGTCTCCAGAGTGAAACAATTTGAAAACGCCGGCTAGCCATATTAGTGTGGACGGAGAACATTTCGTATCTGAAATTTTTGGAATACGATGACGTGATGATTGTCATGGGAAGATGGCGAGAAGGCTATGCAGGCTCAATTTCAGCTTCAATGCACATGCTCAGATGTGCAATGAAACGTTTTTGCCACCTCTGATCGGACTAATGTGGACGCGAAACATTTTATCCGTTTACATGTGTGGACAGAAAACTTATTTTTCGGTTTTGGTGTGAAAGTTGCGGGTTCAAATTTATCCACCATAGTGTGGACGGGACCGAAGTTATTGCTGATTCAAAGGTTTTGCAAAATTCAAATTCAATAGCTATTCCCTGACTTTTATATACTATTATAGTATAGTTAGGATAGTAGGCGTGTGCTGATTGGTCGAAAACTGTGCTTCATTATTGAATGGAGCACAGAAAAAGCTGTTTTATTTGTTAAATACATCAATAACATAGTGTTGATCATAGTCGTCACAGGAAGGGGAAGGGGCAAAACCTGTTTTCCGAACATCGGTAAGTTGAGCTATTAAAGTGACTACAAAGATGTTCAGGCCTTTATATCGTAAGGATGGGGGGAGGGGTGGTGCAGGTCCTCTTGGCTATGCCCCTGCAAATGCTATGTTAGGCCACTCTTGAGTAATCACATGTTGATCAATACCTCTCAATGTCCAATGTGGCCAGCCATTGACCAGCGGTTATATTTAACCCTGATTTCCACACAAACTACTTGGATAATGCTAAGATTTATTATATTTTATTTATTTATTCTTAATTTGAGGTTTTCAAAAAATCTCAGACACTCCCCAAAAAAGAAAATAACCTATTAAATGATGCTAGATATTGAAATATCATTACTTATTATTTTATATTTAATATTGAATTTTATTTAAAGATATTCAATTCACACACACAAAAAACACATACAAAAATATTCACCCAAAGAAATATTATTGGCATTCATCTTAATTATATAACTTGTGCATTTCACTAAGTCATAAATGAACAGCACCATCACAGTACTTTAACTTAAGTAAATCTAAGGTAGCATTTGTTTTACTTTAAACTGCTACTGGGTTGTGTACTTTTGTTATCAGCAACAAATAAGAAGGTAAACAAAGAAGTTTATTTTGAAAAGGATAGCATGATGATCTTAAAGTGATTCCCAATATTCTGCAAACTCAGACATTTCAAGGATTGTTGCAAAATTTATGTTTTTACTGCCGTCAGTCAAAATTGTAAAAGGTACTGACTGATTAATTTTCAAATTGATGGAAGGAAAAAACCAATTCCAGTGTGCAGCTTGAAACTAACAAGTTTGCAGAATATCGAAAAGCTGTAGTAAATAGGAAAACACTTCTCCACAGATAGAGGTATGTTTTAAATATATGTGAATCATTACGTTAGTTATTCAGTCCTTGGAACAAGTTGTATTAATTTATAGACTACATTGTTGCTGTGAACTTCACAATTCTTGCTACTCTTTAAAAAGTGCAAAACAAAAAGCCTTAGAATGCAAACAATATATCCATGAAATATTAGTAATACTAACTTACACTATTTTATGCTAATTTTCTCTTGTTTAACTAGCACTATTTTGAGCAATTTAGTAATCAGTGTTTCACAGATATATTGTTTGCACTCTACTAAGTACAAAAATAGATTAATAGCTCTTGCATTTGATGTCACCTGTATGAAAGTAAGCTAGCACATCCTTATTAAAAAGACGTGAAGATTTTATGTTCTTGTGAACATTTATTTATGGTTGAGGATAAGAAAAATACTGACTATATATGAGCTGGGGCAGATCCAGGAATTTTTTAAGAGAGGGTGGCTGCCATAACGATGACAAGACAATCTTTTAAGATTTACATGGTATGATTCCCTCCAACAACTGATACTGCACATGTCATCAGCACATTGCGCACAACAGTCATGAGGAAAAATCATGCACATAAATCGGCCTTAATGCAGTCATTGTTTTATTTTCAAATCAACTTTTTTAAAACTGCTGTATGGATTTGGTAGTGGTTGAAAAAAATAAAGGACATACTCTTGTAAGGACGTTATCATTTTAGTAATGAATGGGTCATTTATACTGAGGATCGTTTGCAAGCCACACCCTTCACGCCCATGGATCTGCCCTTGGCAAATTTCTTCAACTTTGTTCTCTACCAGCAATAACCTCTTTAACAATATTCAGTGAATTCTTAGAGTGATATTCCATATATGCAGTACTGAGAAAACCAAGTTCAAAATGAACATGTATCCACAAACAATACCAAGACTCTGTCCCTGAGAACAAAACAGTGTTTTCACAGACAAGTTGACAGCTCCAGTCAAGAGATTGGCCAATAGGAAGTATGCTAACTGATTGCGATTTATTGCTGTAATCAGACATGCACAGTACGTCTGTCTGATTGGCTTCCGTTTAAGTGATTCTGTACTAGCATAACATACTTCACAGCCTGCAGCCTTGGGGTTGTCACTCTTTGTTACCATGGTAACTGCTACTATCAGGTCAGCGAGGAGAAAGCTTGAGAGAAGTTGGATGTTGTATGCCATCTGAAAGTCATATCAGAAAATGATTCCCTTTCACACCTAGAGTCTGATGCACTTTCCCATAAAGGTGCTACCTCTGCAGGCACCTTTATTTAGAATTCATTGGTTAAAATTGGGATTCCCGTGTATTACTGTTATTATTTCTTCTCAATTATATAGGGTTCACAATCCCAAATATTCCCAAACAGAGTTGGCAGTAGAGGACCTTGCTACAGTAAATTAAGTTATAAATTGGAAAAACTATGCAATACACACCTGCCATAGTACAAAGGTCAGGTTAGCCATTCGTCTTGATACAGGTTGAACATTATTACTGCATGTTATAGTCAATACCCAGAACAGAATGTCCAAGAGCACTAGGAGAATAAAGGCTTTGAGCCATGATGAAAATGTATCCCTGATACAAAAATGACCGAAAACAGTTGATTACTCATAAGGAATTATTTTTTCTTGGAGCATGATTATTATCATGAGCAATATACACAGACTCATTTCATGAGTCATAACTCTCAAACCAACCCTAACTTATAAATTCAAACTGGTTAGAGCTGTGCTTCGGGGTCATACATGGACTGTATAGCGGCTGCCAGAGGCACCTTCACATGCTTTCAGTTTGACCCCATTGAGCTGCGCCACTGCTGTACTTGCTGTGGTGATAAGCGATAACAAGTCATTTTTTATAAGTGAAGTATGTAATCAATCAGATAATCCAGCTACCTTAATAGTTAACATTAGGGCATATGAATGTGAAATCCTAGCATCTAAAATCCTACAAACACCACTCTAAAAACAGGCCTCTTGGTGTCAATAGACCTAAGCTTTTCTTATTTCAGACCATGTATGTATGTCTAACAGTAGTTGCACATGACAGGACACAGGAACATGGATACAACTTGAACATTTGAAAGATTGCAAAAAATCTCATTCTCTAGGCCAAATTAAAAAATTTTACAGTCCATTTAAAAAGTTCATATGTGTGCTTTATCCTATAAAAAATAATCAGCCTTCAAATGCTACTTACCTCTTAATAAACAAGAACCTTCCTAATTGTAACCCCATCAAATACAATGCAAGGTATCCTATGCATGAGACCATCCCTTCCCTGTTAGCATTTACAAGACCATGCCTTGAGCCATCGCCTCCACTGCCATGTAAAATAAAATCTTCAAGGCCAAGTTTTGACAAGCAATACTGGTAGAATATTGCAAGACCAAGGCCTGTAGGTCCATATGCATTGGGACTGGTGATTAGGTACACAATAATTGTTGACAGCACCTAAAAATGAGGGAGAAGTGTTTGTAAGGAAAGTATGGATGGTGTGTGCTGCTAATGCACTGCGTCATACTACTGTGTGCATGGGTTAGATCCTTTAATTCACTTTCATACTTGAGTAGAGCTATTTGGCTTTCTCCTGTCAGCTTCAAGAAATTCATCTGATTTGACTATACCAATAATATGAAGGATGGTATATGGGAAGCATTAGGTGGTGTGTTCTGCTAATGCAGTGGTTTTGATCCCCAAATCAATATCATATGAGTAGAGTTGCTTGGTTTTCCCTTCTGTTTTGATATTTTTTCACTGGCTTCTCAATTTTTCCTCTCTCCACAAAAATCAACTATTTAAGAAACCAATTTGATCATGAAACAAGGGCCCTAGGTTTATTTTTAGCTACATGTACTGCCAAAATAACAATGCACACAAATCATTTTGAAAATAAAAATTCCCTGGCTTTTCCCTGACTTTTCCCTGACTTTTCCCTGACTAAATAATAGTTTCCACTGACCTTGTTGGGCCGCAAGGGCGAGTATGGGCCACATGCCTAACTTTTACCTAGGCCCTACTCTTACCATATTACACAGGATACCCAACATAATTAAACTGTCCGGCATAAATGATATTAAACACTTCAATATTTTTTTCATTATTTGAAAAGATTTATCAGTCTATTCAAAAATTGCAAACAGTATGAGTATCACACGGATACTCATAGTTAACTTTAAACAAAATTTCCCGACTTTTCCCTGACTTTAGGTGAAAATCACAATTTCCCTTACTGAATGAAATATTCCCTGGATTTTCCCTGACTGTGTTTTTCCCTGACTTTCCCCTGACCCCTGGGAACCCTGTTGAATATGCCTCTAATAAAAATTTGATAAAGCTATACTATATCATATATTTTACCCGGACAATAAACAGTGTAATGAAGAAGTTCCAGTGCACACCATATTCACTGATATGCTCCTGGTAATCAGTGCTCTTGACAGCTAAACATCTCAACAAGCCAAGAACCAAGAGAGGAGAAGAGCTAATTAAAGACTTTATGAATGATTTTAGAAAACTTGTTCCTTTCTTGCTGACATTCCTTGCTTCTGGTGCCACAATTGCATTTGAAACAACAAAAGCACCAACACCAACATCCATAATACCAGTACCATAGGTTTCTGCTTTGGCAAACCTTCTTGGATAAATAGGAAAATCAACAGCTAGGATAGATATTGCAGTTGCGATGAGTACATATGCTCGAAAATTACAAATAAAGGGCTGCCGTCCATTAGTTCTTGAGTGCAGAAGTGTTTTTGTACTAAGATTGCCTTCGAAATAGTTGACTGCTGATTTTAAAACCATACAAGAGCCAATAAATACTGCCATAGCGACAAGCATCTTGGAAGCATAATCAGCAAGCACAGTAAAGGACAGTATTATTGGAATCACTAGTGTCATGTAATCCAGGAAGAGGATGATACTGAAATAAATGAAAAGAAAAATTATTTCAGTAATCTTTAAAGTTTTTTCATGCCTTTTGATTGTGTAGTTCCAAA
>NW_022259437.1:15186-52185 GCF_009602425.1 Actinia tenebrosa | reverse complement strand
GACCACTTACTGACCACTTACCGACCACTTACCAACCACTTACCAACCACTTACCGACCACTTACCGTCCACTTACCGACCACCTACCAACCACTAACTAACCACTTACCAACTACTTACCAACCACTTACCAACTACTTACCAACCACTTACCAACTACTTACCAACCACTTACCGACCACTTACCAGCCACTTATCAACCACTTACCGACCACTTACCGACCACTTACCAACCACCTACCAACCACTAACTAACCACTTACCAACTACTTACTAACCACTTACCAACCACTAACTAACCACTTACCGACCACTTACCAACCACTAACTAACCACTTACCAACCACTTACCAACCACTTACCAACTACTTACCATACAGTGAAGATTGTTCAGTATTAACAAATAAAAATACAAGCCAAATAGTGTGCAAACTACCCTGCTGGCAGAGTCTCCTTTTAGTTTCTCCCAAGCGAGAGAAAGAAAGGAGACTCTGCAGAAGTTGTATAGTTCTTTTGTAATGCTGCTATCCAAGAATCACGTGATGGCAGCCATGACTGGAGACACAACAATAGAGTCTTTTTAACCCTTGGAAACTGAATTCTTTCTCATGTAAATCA
Source organism: Actinia tenebrosa (assembly GCF_009602425.1). The sequence continues at coordinate 51,567 of NW_022259437.1, read as the reverse complement.
GATCAGACCAGATTCAATTGTTCCTTCCTCCTGTCATAGCCACCATCACATGATGGTGCAAAGCCTCTGCTACAATATCATTTGTATCAATGTTAAAAAATATATTACAATATTTTAACTTATTAGAGTGAAGGCATTTAATCTGTGAAATGAAACGTACTAGTCAACCTGCAATAGTCAAATAGGCACAAGAGAAAACAATGGAATTAGGGTCTACTAATGTGTATTAGTCTAATATCTATTGTACAGGTTTAATGACTTCACTCTAATTGACAGAAAGTACTAGGTATTCAGAATAAATAGCAAAGCTAATCAAGAATTGTCTTTGACAATGTAGCTGACTATACCTGCCAGCCCTTTTCAAATTTGAAATAGAGGTTTTGCACCATCACGTGTCCAATCCCATAATACAGCTTGGGCTGCCTGTGTGGTTAGATGGCAGAACAATAAAATCCCTTCACTCTTGGGATTTGAATTCTTTCTTGTATCATTTTCTGCCATCTAACTGCAATCACATGATGTGTGAAAACCGCAATAGAGATGCCACATTATGGTAAAACACTGCCACCAGTTTCCAGGTGCAACCTCCCCCCTTTTTGCTTGAAAAGCAGTCATCTTCTACATAACAAAGGTGGTTCTTTTTTCAAGATGGACGTCCTCTTAGTCTTGAGGAAGTATGGAAGAGTATTCCTGATGTATATCAGCTACGGTTGAAGGACGAACGTTGGACATTCTTAACTCAACAGGTTCGTGGAACGTCTTTTCAGCAGTCGTTAGGGTTTCCATGTAACCAATACTAATTATCATCCCTGCTGTTTTTGTTTCATGCAGGAACATCCAATCCTTGGAAAACCTTTTTTCCAACTCCATCCATGCCATACAGCAGACATGATGAAGAATATTGTCAATTGTGTTGAAAAAGAAGGGTAAGTACTTGAATAGACTGCTGTAACATACGCAAATGTTCACTTATGGGAAATACATTGAGGATTCAACTACTAATGATCTAAATGTGTGAAAATGTGATATCATTATATTGTTTCGTTGTGCTCCCCTGGGCCCGGTTTTGCAAAGCCTGGATAGCGCTATCTGGTGGATAAATCCTTATCCAGTGGATAAGTCGATGCTGTTATCCAATAAATTTATCCACTGGATAAGATTTATCCGTTGGATGGCACTATCCAGGCTTGGTACAACTGAGCACAGGTTTCTTTCGCTGGATAGCGATTTAGCAATTTAGAAAAAGAAAGTGAGATTCTGTCAGCAGACAATAGACCTCTTTACCTTGGGCATAATGTTTTCCTATTTCAGACCATGTGTCATTCCTTAAAGTATTAGGGACTTTAAGATTCGCAAAATCTGTGACGGCAATGTCTACCGGAAGTGTAAATTACAGCACTTTGGGTTTCGAGTCTGTTTAAGATCTGTCTTACCTGTGGATGAGTAGACCTTACTGACAATGTTTTGAATGAAATCTCCCATGAACAGAACCCCAAAGAGAAATTAATCACACTTCCGGTTGACGTCGCCATCACAGATTTTGAAGAAGACAAATTAATGAACATGCATGCATACAACTCGAAGAATCTTAATCTCAAGGGAATGGCACATGGTCTGAAATGGTAAGAAATTTAACCCAAGGTAGAGGTCTATTATCGTGCACAGTATCCTAAACTCTGTCTTCTTTCCAGTCAATTTTAATTTTCCCCACATTATGCTACTGGAATTTTTACAAGGAGAGGAAATTTGTTATATAATAACCTTAAAAGCAGCAGCAGGCTAAAGGTGCGATTACATGGAGCAATATTTTCACTGCAATTTTTTTCACAACACAAGTTGCACAGAGCATTGCAGCGTGTAACCTACAGTGCAATTTGAAAAATGTTGTGAGACAAGTTACAGGGCAATCATTGTGAAAAGTAGAATTTGTTTCTACTTTTGTCAACGATTGTGTCACCGTTGCACCGTGTCGACACTCTAGCAACTTGTATTGTTGCGACACAAGTTGCTGAGAAAATTGCTCCATGTAATATGTTTGGTTTTATTCACAACAGAAAGACAAACTACCTTGTAACTTGGTTGAGTAGTGTTGGCCCTGTTGTTGGACTTCATTTATCATTGGAATATGCCAAAAATACTCATTTGTAAAGGAATATAATGGTCAACTAGTTTTATGAGAATACTGCTGGCAGTACTGTAGCATTGGAGTCTAACCAAGCTTTTAGCAACGCAGTAAGACATTGTTATTCAACATTGAACAAACATGTTAGTTTATGCCAGAGAGGATAGAAAGCCTGGACAATACTCTTGGGACAGGGGATAGCCGAGGCTGGTGCTGGACATATGTGGTTAATCGTGGATATGATGTAAATAAAAAAGTCATGATTGTCACAGTCCATCATCTTGCCTAGGTAATAATGCAAAATCAAAAAATATAATTGAAGGAATGAATAAAGGAATGCAGGAAATGAGACACTATTAAATGCTGTGACATTATTTATTTATTAACCATTGCTTGCATATAACATTTTCATTTCCCATGCTCAAGCAAGGAGGTTCTTTAAATTCCAACAGATGATCTTGTTCATTGTCTGCCACAGTGGATACTGGAAAAAAAATTAGCAAAACATTAACAAAGTATCCAACCACATTATAAGACACCTTGGTATAATAGCATATTCATATATAGAGGGGAAACTACGATAAACTATCAAAGTTCTTTGGATTACATGGTACTACTAACTATGAAACACAACCTGACCAGTGCCCTATGAATTCTGAGAGGAATTTTACTTTTAATCTGAAAAGCTAGACCCCTTAAAGGCAAAATATCAAGAAGCTCAAAATAGGCATTGTTGTAGGTCAAATATGTAGTTCTGGAATCATCAATATTTTCTGAGATGAGGGGAAAATACCTAAGCTTAAATAGATGCTTTTTAAGTGTAGAGTGCACGCACTAAAACCATGAACATTAAATAGCACTAAGTAGTACTATTTCATACAGAATCCTTTGTTTTCTATTGTTTAATTATCACTATTTAGTGCTAAAAATTAGTATTTGTTTCACGGATTTAGTGTGAGCACTCTATACTAATAATATAAAATTATTCTTTGTGTACAGAAAGCCTGGGAGCTATGGCGTACAAGATGTTAATACCCTTCCGTAAAAGAATAAATGTGAGGATTTTTGGGGGGGATAAGTGCAGCATCAAACACTGGAAAGTGTGTGTCAACCTTTATGAAAGGTTTAACCTTACCTATCTTAATCTTCTTGCTTCTCTCTCAGACTCTAGAAGAGTAAGGATGTCTCCCTCACGTACAGGTCCTTTGACATTACGGATGATTGCTCTGTTAGTATCATCAATAAATTCAACTCGTACCTATAAAATAATAGCAACAAATGTATGTGAGCTATTATATATAGGACTAACAACCTGTGAAGCTGAGGTGTAACAAAAATACAAACACAAAAATTAATTGCTTTTACCGGCACATTTTACAGTTATTTAACAGGTGATCCAGTGAAAACTAATGCTTGAAGCACCTTTTTTGAATAATTCAAAAATGGTCCTTTAGCTAATTATTAGTCAGCTACCACTGTGTTCCTTGAGCGCAAACTGGTTTATACAGGGTTGGCCTTCTTTCAGTGTCCAAATTTCACAAATACCAAAGGTAAAGTAAAGAATGCACAACTTTAATACAAACACTTTGAAATTCAATGGACCTCCACCAGCATGCACAAATATTCAAAATAAATCACTGCTTTATAGAAAGTGTAGCAATTTCATCCTCTTAAAGTAAGAAAAGAATTGACCTAGCTGAACTCTGCAAACTTGATCATTAAAAAAATATTGATCTAAAATACTATATATATTATATCGTATATAAATAAGTGGCTACACATCTTTTTGTATTGATACTACAGTTATGCCAAAGAAATACTATATGACTCCTAATTTGCATATTCAGATGTTGGATATCCAAGCTATTTGACTAAAGTTTCTAGCGTATATTTTAAAATAATAACATACCTGAGTACACTGACCCTGAGAGCCTGTTCTTCCAAGGATTTTAGTAACCTAAAACAATCATTATAAAAGAGTTAGGCAACGAGGAATCTGAAAACTCACAAGATCACAGGAAAACCAACCCAGAATGTGTTCAAACGTCTCAAGACCAAATTCAAAAATACTACCACAAAATTAGAATATTTTTCTTCTTAGACGACACAGAATGTTGAAGGGTAGGTTTATTGTACTCGTTAACCCCAAATAAGTATTAAAGTGTTATCGGAAGTAGAAAAAAAGCTAAAATACCTTAGCGAGTTTCACTGGCTTATCCATGGTTCAAGATGGCGGACAAAAAAAGAGAACGACACCACGTGGTCGAGCGCATTTGATAACGGCCGCAATGTGTTCTGGGACTTTATGCGAAATGTGTGCATCTGTATTTTTTTGTGGGAAAAGGCGTAAACAAATCTTTCGGTAAAATTCAGAGGTTAAATTTTTTCACTTTTAAGTTTACAAAAACTATATCGTTTGCTATTGTGTTCACAACAGCCGTGGTACTCAAGTTGGCTTTCCAACCAAGGAATTCACTAATTTGATTTCCGCACCAATAGAAACCTGTCAATTTTTAAATACTGTCTATATAACGTTTGTTTTGGTTTAAATCTAAAAGCCCATGTTGCAAGGATATATCGTTCTTAAAGGAAGCAAACAAATTTATATCATTAAATTTATATCCATATTTCACAATTTTACTGTGAAACAATGTTCGCTCTTGTGAATATATTGAAGAGTAAGACTGGGAAGGAATGCCCAAAATAGCGCAATTCAACTGTCAATCGCCGAGTAATGCGACTGACACACGATCATGACTACGTTAGTTTGTTTACGCGAGGATAACTTAAGTTCTTCAAGAATCTAATAAATGACTGTTGCTGTTATCGCACGAGGGGTAAGATCTTATTGTATACCATTGATTGAGAATTACTGGTTTTAACATTTGGAGGAAAAATTTTTTTATGAAAGAGACTTTCTTGTGTTCGCATTGACCTTGCGACCGGAGGAAGTTACGTCACAAAAGAGGCGGAGCTTCTTTTATTCAAAGTTGATCGAGAGTGACAGTGAAATTGTTTAGACTGTTACGGATGAACCATCTGCCGTCATACAAAGACTCCTGATCGAAATGGAAAAACTTCAGCCATCTAAATCATTAATCTTTAATTTTCAGAGACTAACGAAGCTGAAGATTATAAATTTCATGGTTTTCAGTAGTGTTAATACCATCAGTTTATGTACATGTTCGTTACTGTCATATACACAGCGATATACGGGATGTGATTACCCAATTTTAACACGATCCACAGTATTCATTTGCCTGGAAGATTGAAATTAAAAAAATCACGAGATATCTATCTAAGGGAAAACATCAAAAAATATAAAAAATTGCTTGAAAAATTCAGCATTTTCAAACATCTGATATAGGGAATAGTACGAAAGGTTATTTTATCAATTCAATACAATAGGTTTTCCGACTTTAATCACCCTTTTATTTTACCATAAACACAAAACATCATTCAAAAAAAAACTATTATTTGGGAATATTTTTTGTTTCACAGCCACATGGACAAGGAATTTCCCTCGCTAATTAGTATTCAAAAGTGTACTCGTTTTGTGTGTTTAATTTTTCGTTTTGAGGAAATTTGACCTTTGAGGCAAAGTTACACAAACTGAAGGAATAATCTTCGCGCAAAATAGCAATTATAACTATCTTAGATTTTGTTTTACATAAAGAAAAAAATAGGAAACAATTCAGTATTTATGTTTGTATTTAGTTCAGGCATTAAATAAACTAGTTTATCGTGTACATCCGAAAACGCTACAATTTCGTGAGTCGGTAACTAGAGGAACGGAAAATTGGGAATGGAATAGAAGGACTTCGGAGCGCGCGGTGGTGGTAACGTTTTTTTTTCAACCTTTCCGATTCTTTTTTTTTTACTGAAAATATAAACCAATTGAAAATAGTTTGCTTCATGTCGTTAATAAACAAATATAAAATGCTTAAGATTTTTAGTAATATTTCTCGAGGATCCAGAGGAATTTTTCAAGAACTATTCATTCTGATATTCTTGTAATAATTGTTACCTGTCTTTCCTCACTTTTCGGAATAATCCTGCATGATCTAATGCCTGTAATTAACGAATAAAACAGCTTTTTAGAGGGCCACAGGTTTGTTAGTATATTGCTATTTAGTGCTACCCTCAGTAAATAAAGAGTTTACTTACTTTTTTTGTGTGCTCCGTTCAGTGATAAAGCACGCAGGAAGTGACGTAGTCAAAGCACAAGCCGTAGGCATGTGCTTTTCACACTTACTAAGTGCTGTGCTTTATCATTGAACAGAGCAAGGAAAAAGCTGTTTTATTTGTTTTAACATATAGTTACTAATTTTATTTTGGCACTGAATTTATTTGCGAAAAAAAGACGGTCGCAGGATCTAGCAGCACTCTTTGTGTGCGGACGGCGTCAGCACTGTGATCCGTTCACTAATAAAGTACAGTTTTCGACCAATCAGCGCGCGCGTACTATCCTACCATATAATAAATATAAGTCCCTGATAGTGGCAGTTCATTATAAAAAAAGGGCAATTCGGAATTTGACTTCCAAAGCCAGTTTCTTTATAAGGCGTTTTATGACGAGAGCCTATGTCAACGTACAAAGTCGATTTTCTTCGATTTTGGAGGAAATATAAAAATCGCCTATTCACCATTTACCTCTGTGGTGGTGCGGGGCTGTATTCCTATAGTCGCCCAAATGTGAGTTGAGTTTGTTTGTTCTGCTTCTGACTCCGATGGCCGGCTTTCCAGTTTTTCCTCCCTCCTCTCAAACCAACCCTAATTAATTCAAACTGGTTAAGCTGTGTTCCGTGTTCATACATAAACCGTATAGCGGCTGCCAGAAGCGCCTTCGCATTGCTTTCAGTTCGACCCAGCCGTTGAGCTGCGCCACTTGAATGTATTTGCGGTGGTGACTGAGATCCGACTAGCAATAAGCTCCGCTTGAAATGAAATGTGGTGTAATATCGGCATCAGAAGTGCACTGCAAAGTGCGGTTGTATTATTGCTGTCGATACGCAAATCAAGCTAAAATAAGGAGGATTTGTTAAGGGCGCAGACTGCAGCAACAACACGAGTGCAACTAAAATTGCAACTGTTTAGTGCGCAACAGGTTAAACGACTTTGTTACCGCCGTAGTTACCGCGCGCAACTTTAGATTGACAGACTTCCTCTCTAGATAACATGCACTGTTCTACCATAGGTAATATTAACTATGGTTCTACGGAGCCTGCGTAGCGGCGCCTTGGGGGGGAGGCATGTCGTACCGTGTACGTGCTGTAAATCAGTATCGCATGCATCAAGTGTTTTCCCCTCATATAAAAAACGCTCTATATAACCTTTGTGACGAAAGCGTTCGCCAAACGATACATTATTGATTTTCCTAATGAACAATTTTACAGAAACCTATATCAATTTATTTAAGACATCGAAAGTGCTTACCTCAATTTTCCAATATATCTCACTGTACTTTTTTCAGTAATGCGCATCTAAAAGTTTCATGATATAATTAGTTCGACCAGAAGTTCTGGTTCGACCCAACAACAACGAGAAAACACAGCAAACAAACATCAGCAAATCCATAAGAGGAACAATGGTGAAAATCTTGCAATTCAGATTGACCTTTTCATAATGAACTATGCCGCTCCGGTTTACTTGGTTACAGTGTCCTGCTTCCGCTTTGAATCCGAGGAAAACTGAAGACAATTCAACACTGAAATTCCAAAAAAATGTTTACTTATGCACGTAGAGGCTGAATAAACTTCTCATAAAGGAACTGATCAATATACTTTTTATAGCAAACTAAAACTAAGCTAAAATCCAAATCAGTATTGGAAGATATCAGAAGTCCATATAAACTAGCTTCCAACAATGATGAGAAGACGGCATCTTCCTTTTTGAAGGCTCACTTAATAAGCCATTTAATTGCTGCATTTTATATATAGAGAAAATGCAAACTGAAGTTTGCACATTTAATTCAAATGACATTAGAAATGTCGTAGACGTATAGTTATCATAGGATTTATATCTATAAAAGTTATTGTCTAGTATATTCAGACTGCATGAGTAGTTAGCATAGCCTACGCCACTTTCAGATTCACGTCCAGAAAAAACAATTAGCCATGAAGACCACTGTTATATTGTTTTCTTTAAACGAAAATGAGTATTTTTGTGTGCTTTTGAAACTGCTCATATGTTCCACACCGAAAAAGCCGAATTGTACTATTTTTTTTTTTTTCTTGCTCTAGTGCGTTAAAACAAAAACCAATCAACAATGGCTTCTCATTACTTTCTATTAATGTATTATCTAGATTAGTTTAAATCTAAAACTATTTATTCTTTTCCGAAACGATTTGTTTTGATGTCTGTATGTCATTCCACTAGAACAACTTTCTGTTTTCTTGTACCATTCCAAATTTTCCGTAAACGAGCGTGATGTTCACTGACAGCCAATCAGATGTGAACCCTTAATAATCGCCATAGTAACATAGCTGGGCCCAGTGCTGACTGAGCGGCGCAGTCTGGCCATGACGAACCGCGCGAAGTGACACATCGTTGACAGGCTCCACACAGCATGTACTCTAAAGGCAAAGCGAATACGGTCCCATCAGATGCCCAGGCAAGAGAAAAGTAAGCTTGGCTTGATTTGAAGTCCAAAACCAACCCTCAAATCGGAATCTACGGGTCCGAATATGGGGGTTTGCATATGAAAATCAAGAGTATTGATCGTGGATTTGACCGCTTGTTCATGGGCCGCCTCGCTCTTTGTGCTAGCGTACATGATCAACTTTATTCTCTAGTCCGGCTTTCGTCTCACTCTGTGGCTGTTTTGTTTTCGAAATAGGCTGGCATTGTACGTCTATGAATATCTTTTACATGTGGGAGCACAGAAAAGCGCACAGACTTTCTTAAACGAGGTAAAAATCCAAGAAAGACTTATGAATGTCCGTTGTAGAGCCTTCGATGTCTTTGAGGTCGTTCTACAAAGGGTTGTTCGGGCCTTTTTACAGCGACTGGAATTGGGTCTTACTACGGTATTCATGAAGTTTAAGTGGAGTATAAATTCTTCTTTTCCAGATTAGATGGGAAAAGAATATAACACTCGGGGAACCTCCAGGATTTTTACATTCGTGGTGGTGGTAAGTTGACTATGATGGCCAAGTCTTATGCGATGCCAGTTCTCAACTACACTTTCTCATTACATTTTGTGCCGTAGTAAATGAGAGGTAGTTGTTTAATGGCGGTTTATATGTATCGTGTACTCAGGTTATTGTACCACATACTCAAACTGGGCCCCAACATCACATATTAACCTTTATTTCAAGGTTAAAATAGAGCTGTTTTCGGATTTTCCCGCCCAAAATACGAGCCTTTTTAGTCATATTTCCTTCTTTACTTTCCTAGCGTTTTCTGGGATCTTTATTGTGCTGCACCTGAGAGAAGAGATAGCTGCGATCACTCAAGTGAAGCCAAGGCATTCCACGACTATGTGAGTCTAAATTGGGGGTCCTAGTTCAAATCACACTAGTTGTTTTATAATTTCTAATCTAGCATAGCCAGATCGATGGTCAAGAGTACATTTAGTTGTCACGCCAGTAGTGCTTAGCTGTTCATTGTTACAAAACTTCCACGTTTTACTCCAAACTTACGATCAAAAAGGTTATTTTCGTGCAAAAGTTGCTATTTAAGTCTCTTGGAAACTTTTTGATAGTTTTGAATAGAGGTTTCCAGCTCATTGGCCTGACTTTAGTGATCCGATAAAAACAAAAAAACTAGTTTTAATATATTCGTTGTTTCCGTCCAAATTATTCCATTATCAAAGGTTTTTTGTGACTTTGTGTTTTGCTATTTTATTTTTGTTTACTTCGGAATAATTTCTTTACTCGACTTTCGCCATCATGTTGGATATAAGAATAAATTGAAAAACCTCTTGTCCGTCTAGTTAAAACGAACCCTAGCCAAATGACAACAATTTCGAGTGAGTGTATTGTTCCTACGTTTATAGAAGACGTTTTCAAACTCGACTAAATCGAACCGCAAGTTTAAAGATTTCCCAGCTTAACCTTCGCTGGAATAGCTGGACAAGGTCCGAAATGATGTTTCCTTGTTTTGAATTAGTCATTCAATCTTGATTATGTTCTGAAACAGGTAGGCTAATGTTATTTTTGTCCAAGTAGCTCCCCCCATTACGGTAGACGGTGGGGTGTTAGGACTTGCGCGCTTTTGTGGTTTTTCACCACCAGTTATTCTACTACGATCCCAATAGTTTTGACTACAACTTACACAGTTTTATCACAAGTCACAGCCAAATAACACTGATCTCTTCTTATGTTTATGATTCAAACGGTTCGCGGGGAAATTGCTGAAGCAGAGAATACGGACTTTCTCAATATTTTCATCGATGTCTTAAGCGTCGTTCGTTCGCGTCTTGAATAAATTAGTTTCTAAGTCGAGAAATTTCAAATGAGGAGGTTAAGCAATACCAATCTGGTTGTTACTCTGGACGTTCCAGGGCTCTGGTTAGTTACCTTTTAGTAGGAACGGTTTATTTTTTCCTCTTTATAAGCGAAAAAGATTGATCTGGATCAGATATTTCCAACGACTAAATATCTGATTGGTATATTTCATGCACTAGCTTCTTTGTTGCTAGTTTGATAACCTGAAAATATAATTCCTTTGTAATTGAGATCTCAGTTTGAGGCTAGACAATTTTGGACGAAAATGAGGTTCCTTTAAGGTATTTATTAGGATAGTTCGTGAAAAAATTTCATCTCGATTTGATATGTCGAAAAAAAAAAATTCGAGTCCTGATCAAAACTAACAGGAAATTGCCTTATTTAGATCGAGGGAAGCCATTTTAAAGTCACTCTTGCCAAGGAACATTTTAAAAACATTGAAAATTTTCCTTTAGAATTCGTTTGAAATAATGCCCCGAAATTTTACGAAAAGACAAGATAATTTTCAAAACTTTGTAGTGTAAAACTACGATATCTGGGTGGGCTTGTTGTTTCTGAAAACCATCTCTTGACATGTAGGAAAATTTGCATTGACCAAAAATCTGAGTTGTGTAGCTGTATTTCAAATGCTAATCAAAGATCGCAGGTGTTGTATTATTCCTAGAGCATTTTGGGAAGCCATGTCAGTGTTTGTCTTTTGTTTTCTGGCCAATAAGAAAGTCACTTTCCATGTTTGTTGCGTTGTATTCACTGGCCTTGACTTATTCGGTGACAAGCAAGAGTAATCTATTTCCACGATCAGATTAAGACGATCAGTGCGTGAGTGATTTGTGCTGACCACTTCTTTCACTCATGTCTAGGTATAATAGGCATAATGTTGTAAGAAATGAACAGTTCTAGATTTTTACAAGGGCTTCAGTAAATAAAAACAACTCCATCAGGACAACTTACAAATTCTTATTCAAGAACTCCCATGACCTCTGTTTGGGTTTTAATTCCAAAATATTAAGTCCAAAATATGGTTTACCTCTGCCTTCACTTGTCATCAGTGAATCAGCATATTTTCTAAATGCTACAAGATTTTTGAATAACATTTAAAAAATTTCCCTTACTGTTTAATGTTTTAAACAAGGACATGTATGTCATATGTCATTATAGTTGTAAGAAGCAATATTACACTTAGTTTTGGAATCACAGCTTATTTTAGTTTTTCCAGGTTTGAATACATATGTTCTTTTAATGTTGTAGGGTTTTGTTTTCATGGTCCTTTGAATAAATCATGAATCTGTCTCCAAAAAGAACAAACTTCCCCAGACAATGTAAATACACACAATCTTGAATAATAATGATCCCAAGTGAAAAATCACTATTTTCCTTGCAAATTTCCCCTTTCTTTTTAATATTTTAAAAACTTTTCATCAGGTAATTCATCGAAAGTTTCAATTTTCTTTACGAATTTGTTTGTTTCAGCTTTTCTAGACATTGTTTCGTTTATGTGGTTTTTCTTCATTCTATAAATAGACCTTTTATTTCCACCTGTTCTGCATACATACATATGCATACATACTTTAACTGATTCTCATCACATAATCTCCAGAAGACAAGAATTTACTTTGCCTGTAGAATAAAATGTAGTTATTTTGAAGTAAATGGAGTTAAGTACCAAATATTCATACAATCACAACCTGTAGCTGGTGCTATTGAAAATTCAGAAGAAGTCTTCAATTTTATGATTCATAATCTTTAAAAAAGTGTGATTTTTATTTCAAAATTTTATTTTTTGATGAAAATATTTTGAATGTGTTTTACATGTCTTTTATATTATTTGGAGTTGAACCTAAAAAAGGCGATAATGATGGAGATTGATATGAAAGTTCAAAAGTAGTGAATCATGATAGTTGGGTTCGATGGTGTTTCTCAAACATCAATGATGTTATATACAAGGCAGACACTGCCAGGTTTCGCATGCCACTAAGTCTGATTAAAGCAGCTGTCAACTGCATATTTTAAGTTTTTTCCCAGATGCTTTATCCAACTTTATCTTTAAAGTTCTTCTAGCACTTCTTCTCGGACTATTAACAAGTTACCATTATTTTACTAGTTTCTTTCTTAAAAGATATTAAGTTTATATCAGATTTTACAAAAACTAAAAATACAAAGAACTGCACTATTGTAATTTCATTAAATCCCCTTTTTACATGAAACATTTATTAGTTCCTCGATTATTGAGAATTATTTAATGAAATTAGTATTAGATAATCGAAACTAAAGGTATTGTCAAGATTGGTGCCTTTAATTTAGTTTGAAGTCTTCCTCAAGGATTGGAACATATACCCACCTAATATGTAAATAGGTTGTGGGAGGAATATCAGGCATAGTCGTAGCTGAGAGTGAAGGGTGTCTAGACATTACAGTAAAACTGGGTTTTTCCTCACGACTGGTTTAATACTCTTGGGAGTAAATGTTTTGAAAAAGTGATCTTTTCTTTCTTTCTTTGAAACAATTTGATTCAAACATTTAAACATTTAATTTCTATTCAAAAGTTTCTCAAGAAATAAAAAACAATAATGTTCTAATTTTTTTTGTATAAATCTTGTTAGTTATGACAAATCCATCATAGCAACTTGCAGAAATCTTTTTATTTTTGTAAATCTTTGTTGCAAGTGAATTTAATTCAATTTGTATTTTACATTACTTATTCCTAAAATCTTACTTAGTTTCAGTCTTTAAATGTTTTTGAATTTGGAAAATTTCTTTCACACCTCATATAATTTTTAGCTTTTTCTTATGTCGCTTTGTAGAGGATAATAATTATTGTATACGTTTTATGGTGGAAGGGGTACTTAGTGTTAGTAGTTATAGTTTTCAAATGAGTGGGAAAAGATACCCAGAATTTGTAATCATAGCTTGATAAGTGTTGTATTAGGACATTTGCATTATGGAATCATTAACTACAACTACCAGAATGCCTTGCACACTTTCTTTTGTCAGTTAATTAGCACCATTTGTCTTATTGTTTTCATTAGGAAAATAAATTGGAATATTTTTGTATGACACCATCATGTGCACTCAAGCGGCCTGTTAAAGAAATTGCTGAAAGATATCGTTAAGCCATTTCAATTTACGACATGCCATACTATGTGCTATAAGTCAGAAGTATACATTTCAAACTCATGGAAAATGCTGCATAAGTAATATTTTTAAAATGGGGTTCCAAGTTGAAATTTTTAAAAATCTACATGGACTACATTTGAATTCAATAGTACTTGAATAAATATAAAAAAATAATTTGTGATTCAATTACTGTACACACCTAAAGTCTGCATTTTAATTAAGATAAAGAAAAAGAACAATATAGATACACCCTTTGAAAAAGAAACGAGTTTCAGATTATATAGTTATATTGTTAGGTTTTTGTGTTGGAGTATGTCTGATGATAATGTCTAACAGGGGCATATTTAGAGATTATTATCTCTTGTCTGAATGTGTGTGGAGTGCTTGATTTCAAGTACACCCAGAGACACACCTTATATCAATTCCCAGTGAAGCTTAATTTGTATTCTATATTAATAGAATACATTCCAATTTTAATTAGTGATCTCCAAAGTTAAAAAAAAGCATTGAGAATATATCATAAATGGTCTACCTTATTCCTACTAATTTTCGTGAAAGTAAAGACCAGCGGGAAAAAGTTTACGGGAAAAAAAAACACGCAAAGTTTAATACACTTCAATAATTGCTTGAATCAATAATTAACTGGATTATAGGTACAAAGGTACCTGTCAATCATTATTTAAATCATCATTCAATAAACATTTTCAAAATGGTTTGCTAAATCTGAATCTTTTGACAACTTTCGCAAAATTTAATGCCCTTAAATTTATTTTTCTGCTAAAAACGCAAAAATTAAAAATATATACATATATAATTATTATTTTACTTTGGATCTGGGAGATGCTAGTATCTGTGAAGAAAATATACACAAATAAATATGATGATAACTGCGAAGTTGATGTTGAAATTTCAAATTCTACCTAAAATTAATTGCAAAATATTAAAATATTAAATTGAGTTCAAATTTAGGAATAAGTTGAATAGGACAATTTAATGCATTTGCAATTCATTTATTTCCAAAGGAATACTTGTGCCATCTTCAAATACTTCCTGTACTATCAGAAGACTATAATAATTATAATATACATTTTTTCTGCTTAAGGATGTTTTCTGGCATTGTTTCTCACACAGCCCTTCTATGCATAAGTTTAGTGTGCGTAGCTCATCATGATGATGTCATTGAAATGTTTTGATAAGCCAAATATGAAGTCTAAAACATTTTTACTCAATCTTGCTTACAACAAAATCATCACTATTGACATTTAAAATAAGTTTTTTGTGATTTAGACAATAGACGTCAGAAAAGATTTTTTTACTCTTTGGGCTCCTAGACAACCATTTTCAATGAAAGAGCTCTTTCCATAGATAACCTTACAACCTATTTATCGTGTTGAAACAAGGTACACAGGAGAATAATTGAATAAAACTTGAAAATGATGAAGATTGCACTTCATTTACAGAAAAAAAATTTTCTAATGCTTTCTTAACCAAGACAACTGTGAGGCCCTACTAGTGGGATCCATGTTCTCTGTCTGAATTTCACAGTCATTGCCTATGTTGCAATTTTGGGAAGTTCTTTTGTCTCTTGTTGGAATTTACCCCTAATATTGATTATAACAGGGCCTCAGTGTTAGTAATATTCATTAGAGCTGTCTATCATTTGTCGCTAGTTTGTGGCTCTTGAGTAGCCTGAAAAAACAGACATCCTTTTGCTAATTTTTCAAAGATATGTTGCAAGAAGCCATTAAATTTTTTCTTCTATTTTGGAACTTTTCTCCTGTGTACCTTCTAAGTGTTTAATCATAAGTACTTTGTAGCTTTTGAAAATATAGGGCATGCATATTTTTTGGCACAGATTCTTAAGACCAAACCATGGGCTGTGGGGTCCAAATAAAAAGGCGCTTATTTAGAGCTCTTTCCATTGATCAGGTTATTCCGAACCTCCAGCAGGGTGCTGTCCCATCACCTGGATTTGCACAGATGACAAACGACGCTGGAGTTGGTGCAGCAGGAATGCAGGGAGGAATGCCAGGGTATTTTCCGGTAATGTATATCCATTATTGTCATACTATTATTAGAACTACTAGGACTTTTAAAAAATGCTGAATATCGGACAATGTCTGTCCAGAACTGGAACTTGTCCAGTTAAATCTTTGACTTGCTGGTCATTTTGACCAGTAACGTTTAGCCAGAAATGAGGTATGACTGAGCTAAAACTAATTTCGCCTTTGACCATGACCGGCGATTAACCAGCTGTTATTTTAAATCCCTGACTATCTTTTTGACCACTTTTTTAATTGTTACACACTGATCCAGACAAATTCATGAACTCATATTTTTTTAAACAATTTCAATTTTCAATTTTTAATTTCGTTAGACATTCAAGAAAGACGTTTATGCACCAAATTTCATAGGAATCAGTTGAATAACAGCTGAGATATAGCTGTTTTAATGTTTTAATTTATATTTTTTTTAGCAAATCACTGTTTTCAACTCGGTTCCTAAAGTTACTTACTGAGCTGAAAATAGAATGATTTCTTGATGAAAATTATATATTCAAACTGCCATATGTCAACTGATATTTAACCGATTCTCATAAAATCTAGTGTGTAAACATCTTTCTTGGTGTAATATTGACATTGGGATTTACTACTCTAGACCATCAATCAAAAGAATCAGTGAAGTACAGTTTGCATGTGGCAGAGCTAAACGTAATGGCTGTTCATGATTACTGGCCAAATTAGTTTTAGCTTGGTTAAATACCGAAGTTTTGGCTCAATCTTAGTGATTAACATTGATCGGCAAGGCAGAGATCCTGGTTGGACAATGACCAGCTGTTCTTTTTAGCACTATGTTCCTTAATCTACTCCAATGCTTTATTTGAAGGACTGTAGTATGGCAACTTTTGTCTCAATCAGTGTGTGCATAGCACAGTAAACAGTGTTAAAGGCAGTTGTTTTAATAATAGCCAAGTAGCAGGTACATGTAGGCTACATGGTTATAATGGGCACACTATTTGGCCCACAACCTTACAGAGAATGCTTTTCAGCGAAGGCCATTTCACCATAGCTATGGAAGACCTTGGTCAAATTCTTAAAAAATCACCATTTTCCTTGATTACAGATGTGTAATCTGAGCTAACAAACTAAAATAATCAACATTAATTATTTATTTTTTCAGTCGTCACAACCACAAGCATCGCCTCATCAACAACCACCCCCACAACACCAAACGCCACCTCAAGGATATATGCCTAATCAGGTAACATTGATTGTCAATAATAATACTAATAAAACTATGATAATTTGGGATCAAAAATCTCTCATATGTATCAATTATTTGCATCTTATAAACAAGTGCATAATATACCTAGCTTATTTATTTCATTCCTATGGGATGATTTCAAATTTTAAATTAAAGAAAACCTTTGGTAAAAATCTGTTCTTCCGTCTTTTTCACATTCATTTTCTTTTCAAGCATTACTGGTAAAATGAAAGAAATAATACGCAAGAGAATGACGTAAAATAGGAAAGGTGTAAAATGGTGATTGAGTTTGCTTCAACACAAGATTTAAGACTTATAATTCTCTTGGGTCTAACAAGGAAGCACCAATGTACTGACATATTTTGTTGCAAGAATATAAATGTTCTTCCTGTTAACCTAAGAATGGTATATTGTTGTTGGCTCCTTATATCAGTTTTAAATAAACCTTTAACGGCAAGGCTTATAGGACATAAGTGTTTCTATAATGATAATAATAATAATAGTTTATTTATCCACATAACGCCTAGGAGCATTTCACATACTTGTTTAAAATATGCACGTGCACTAGTCCTTAAGAAATATAAAACTAATATAAAATATAATATGATATATATATATATATACACCTAGTTGCAAGAAGGCTGCCACAGGAAGAAAGAACACCAGCAACCTATCTCGTATTGGGACATCTCTAGGGTTGTATCGTTGCTAGTGCTGAAGCGGATTTCCTATTACCACATTGTTTGGCAGGAATTAGAGCAAAAACTGGAACATGTGTTACAGATGATATTTTCGAAATATCAACTCTGGACCAGAAAATGAAAGTCATATTTCCTAGTACTTGTTGTTTTTAAATGTTCCACATGTTTTATGAGGAATAGTTTTTTAAATAGACTTTCCATGTTTGGTACGAAATAAATATTAACATCAGCTGCTGGTCCAGAAAAGGAAAGTTAATTTTTCCAGTAAAATATATTTGATATTAACCATATTTTCGGAGACTTGCTGTTACTTTAGACCTGCATTTACCGTGTACTGGTAGTTAAGAAACGGGTTTCGAGAATCAGAGAATGCTCTGGTAGATGAGCAAAATTCTCCAGCTAAAAAACTACTGTTTATAGCTAATTAGTTAAATTGTAAAATGCTTGCTCTCTGGCGGGTTCATGGACTTCTCCTATCATTCAAAAAATTATGAAGCCTCTGAGAAATGACTGAAGATCAGCAGACAAAAGTTTTGAATGGTCAATGTTATATTGAAAAAATACTTTCTTGGTCTTCCTGCTGAGATAGAACATCACATGTAGCAACTACTAATACTAATGTATTTAAAATTCTTATTTTACTAGACTCCTCAAGGTTATATGCCAAATCAGGTAAGAATCTTGTCCTTGCCCCCCCCCCCCCCCCCCCCCCCCCCCCCCCCTAATAAATCGTTATGCTGTAATGCTCATCACATTAATACACCATCAAGTCTGAAATCAACAAAAAGGAACAAAAAAAGTCAAATTCATAGTGCTAATTAATAAGCTAAAGAGTGATAAATGTGAAGCTAAACAACCTGCAGCAGAGTGGTGTTCTGAAGTCTAAGGTGATTTGATTTCCTCAAGACTTGTGGAATCAGCTAATAGCTTGCTTGATGCAACATTTCCAATTTTCATTTCCTCACACCTTTACTCAATGACAAACAAAGTAAGACACCTGAGAAAATCATTAATACAATACAAGTCATTTATTTATCTAACATTTTTTTGAAACATAACACTTGGTTGGTGGGGGTGGCTTGGGAAAGTATTTCATTTTGAACAAGATGAGACAAAATCATTTGACCTGAACTTGATTCTTTTATTCATCAAGTTCAACCTTGATTTTAAACCATTGCAAGTTACATGATTAGTCAAGGGAATTCTTAAAAGGTCTAATCGAGCTGATGACCAAATGGTGGCTCTTCAAAAAATAATGCCATGCTCTAAGCAACCCCCTTTCTAGATTTATAAGGCCTATTCCAGATTCCAGATTGCTTAGTATTAATAGTTGTGCAATGATTTCAGCCACCATACATGTCAAGATATGCAGGAGGAAGAGCTCCTAATGTCAGAATGCCTGGACAGGTAAGACAAATCACCTTGGGGGAAGGGAGGGGATTACTAGTTACTAGTCACCCCCCTTTGGAGTTGAAAAATAATAAGAATAAAGATAAAGTAATACCTAAAAAGGATGCTATGGGATGCCTTTCTAGGTAACATTCACCCCCCTTGAAATTGTTCTGGATTCGACACTGCTTGTTACTTGCTGTACATTTACCAGCAAGGGTTATTATTTTATTAATGGCTATCAAGGGTGGTTCAGTAATTGTGAGTTCTTTGCACCTCTGGGCTACATGATGGATATTTTGGTCTTGGTATCATGTACAAGTCAAGGTTCTTATTTGGTCTCTGTTTGATATGAAGATTTTGGTTTATACATAGGATAAATCTCACTGTCCAAAACCAATAATGCTTGGTTTTATATTAATACTGTTGATCTAAGTTGGATGCATTTGATTTAAGGGATTGTGGGTTGGTGTAGGGTAGATCTGTGCTGATCTAAGTCAGGGTAAAGCTAACTCAGAGACTTATTTGAGATTTAGTGTTGGGATAATGGAATAATGGAAGAAGAAAAAAAACTTAAAAACCTCAAATCAAGGGAGAGACCAAACAAACTCTATTCATATGCAGAGTCCAGGAATCGAACCTGAGACCCCAGAGAGGAGAGGCAAGTGCACTGCCACTGTATCACCCTTGAATCCCTAACAACTAGTTTATTAATGAAATGAGAAGAGGCTTTATGTGTTTAAATGGCAATAGGACGCTTGCATCATGGCGTTAATTTGACTCCCAAGATGCTTGCCAAATTTTCTTTCTTATTCAAATTTGTATTTTCTCATGAGAATAGTAAAACAATTGGTGCTAATTAACTGAACAAAAGAAAGTGTGCAAGGGAGTCTGGTAATAAGAGTCAATTGACGCCATCATGCAATCTTCCAATATATTCACCTTCTATGTTAATTATTCACAAGTAATCACATGGATTTGAAGGATTAATGTTGTTTTTTGTTTTCATTCAGTCATTCATTCATTCATTCAATATTTTTCATGATTTGAATAATTTCTACTTAAGAGAATGTATTTCAATTTATATTCAACCCCATGTGATTACTTGTAGAAAAAAAAACATTATTATCTATACTCTGTTTGTCGACCAGACCTCAACTTCTTCTCCTTCCTTCTTTTTCTTCTTGCTGTCTTTCATTCTTTCCTTCCCACTTCTCTTTTTCTATTTATAATTTTCATAAAATTCTTTCATTGAAATGATTTGAAAATATTTGGTATTTTCCATCAAAATCTTCTGATTTTATATATTTTTTGTTTTTGTTCATTGAATTCAAAGAAATTTCAAAGTTTGTACGATACTATGTAATTCATACCCAATACTGATATACAAGATTTTATTGTAAGTTTTGTATTTCTTTTAAATGTTTGTACCATTACCAACAACAAAAAACACATTTCAAAACAGTCAAAAATATAATAGGTTCTAATTGATTGACAAGCTGACTTGGTTTTTGGACATTCTAAAGAACGTTTTTGCCAGTCTATTTAAGTATTCTTTTGTTGTTGTTTTTTAAGTGACATTTCAAGTAATTTCTTTTGACAATGCCTCATTGATTATGGCCAATTTTTTCAATAAACACAGTATATTATTTAAAGCATTTTCGTACCAATAATTTCCAGTGCTGATACGTGTATCACATTTGTATAAGATTAATCTGATATAACATTGATCAATTTGCAAAATCCCAAAATTGCTCAAAAATTATAATGTTAAGAAAGTTTTTTAAAACAATTGGCAGCCATATTTTCTATCAAACAGTACTCTACTCTACTCTTACCTCAGGGTCTTCAAGTGGTCTGGTCGAATGACAACAAAGGGCTTGCTATTAATGGTGATGGTATTCCCCTACAGCCCCCTGGTGGTGTATCAGGAGTTCCAGGTGCACAGCCTCTATTGCCGAATACAATGGATCCTACACGACAACAAAGCCCATATCAAGGTAATGATGTAATACAGTGAATAAAGAACCTGTATTGTCACGAGTAATCTATCTGGACAAGTATCTCTCACCAACTACACATTTCTTTTTATACAACCTCTTTGCATATTTAGCATATAATTACATTGTCCCATGGAAGACGCGGATAGGTAAAACATTGAATACACAAATAACAATCAATATTCTTTCACCAAACTGCTTAATAGCTTCATGACATGTATAAAGAACCTTAAATTAGTTCATATGTTATAATTTTAAATTTTATATATGTTGTGGTCTCCCTGGATGAGCCCTTATGGCTCTTGAAGTAAACAATTAGAAAATATAATTATGGTTAATTTTAAAAAAATTGTTAAAATCCAAAACATCACATCTGATGATTGTGATGATGATGATTGTGATGAGGATGATGATAGATAGATAGGTAGCTTTATTACAAAAACATCGCAGTCATAATATGCTGAATTATGTTTCTATACAATAAAAGGGGATATATGTAATAAATAGTAAATTGAATATAATTAATACTATAAACTAATTTGCTATATATAAAACTATGTATATGTAAAAAATTAATTTGATGATGATGATGAGGATAATCATGATGATGATCATGATAAAGTCTATAAGGATGATCACATGATGATAATACCTTTTGGTGATGGCAGTGTTGTCAATGATAGTGGTGGTGGTCATGGTGATGATGACGACAATTGCCTTGATAAAGTTGATGATGGATGAAGTTTGTTGATGATGGTAGTGTTCCATGTTAAGCAGTGCCTAATAATGGTTGTGATGCTGATGATACATCATGATAATGATTGTTGATGATCAAAGAGCTTGAGCATTACTTCTTATTTCATCAAGCAATATGCTATCAATGTGTGCTATATGTTGCAAACTACTTAATCCATACATATAAAATTTAAATTTCATTTTGTACTATTAATGAATGAGTAAATTTATTACAAGTGTACAATATTTCATATTAATTATCTCTGTGTTGTACTGTTCCATGTGTTGTGGTCTTGAACTTGTTTGGGTCGTTCTGCATGATTTTATATAATTACATAATTATTTGTTATAGACCATCTTTTACCTAATTCGTGTATAAATCACTCATGCATTTGGACTAATTCATTCATTTAGTTGTCAGGTATTTAGACCAGTAACCAGACAGGAAGGCAGTCGTTCAGTCAGTTGAAGATATGAAGTTGTCTTCAAGTTGTGAAATATTTTTAATAATTATCTTCAAGCCAACATGTAATTTTATTTTATCGCCACATCCACAAACAAAAACTTGTTACAAAGCCTTTAAAGTGAGTGGAAAAACAAGATCCAAATTTAGTTTGTATGAAAAATATAGTTGGCGTATTTCCCAATAAAGCACTAGTATCTAAATAATGAAATAACCTATTTGTTTGGCATAAAAAAAGGCTTCTTCCACATGAATTTAAATAAATTTATTCACCTTCTTTAAACTCATTCATGTATAAATCACTCATATCTTTTCATTGATTCATTTAGTCATCTCGGTTATAGACCAGTAACCAGACAGGAAGGCCATCATTCAGTCAGTCAGGCACTTTATCAGTTTATTAGTTACCAGTCAGTAGTCAGTTGGTATACGTAAGGTGACATACCAAATTGAAAAACATTGTCGGCTTGGAAAGGTTAAATAATTGAAGTTAAGACTGAAGGGTGTTCTGGGTAGTTGATATCCTGGGCATTCAAAGAGTGTTAGCATACAGACACATGTATATGGACACTGGCAAAATGCCTTTTTCAGTAAGTTAAATCTATGTTGTAGAGCTGCAAAACTGCAAACTTTACCCTGAAACACTTTAGTCTTACATGATATTGAACCTTTTCAATGCTACAAAGTTTTTTCCATTTACAAGATTGTCTAGTTTAGCAGGGCAGCATGCTTATCTTTTTGAATTCAGTAGTTCAAATTGCAAAATGTTCATATTTTTCATAATTGTTTCTAATTGTTCTAACACAGGTCAACCAATGCAAGGTCCCATGTCAAGAATGAACCACCCTAGAGTCCCAATACAAGCGGTAAGTTCAAAACTTTCTTAGGTATCTCATCACTCCCCTCCCCCCTACTTTCTCCCTTTAGTGTAAAGGTGTCACTTTTTTAATCTTTTAATGAATGAACTTAGAACCTACCTGGAATTGATAATTTCTGGAACTAAACATTTTGTGGAAGTTCAGAAGAGAGTAACCTTCTATAATAATTTTGTTTGAGTAGAAATGGTTATAAACTTTTGTTCGTTTAAAGTCAGTGAAATGTTGAATTTGGTTAAGGAAAAGTCAGGGGAAAATCAGGGAGTTTTGTTTTTGTTTTTGATTTTTTGTTTGTTTGTTTGTTTGTTTTTTTAAAGAGTGACATGTTCCATAGCAGTGAAAGATGTCATTTGTTTTAAAAATCTGATTTATAACCTTTATTAATTTTTCCAGAATTATGGTGGCATGAGACCGCCTAATAATGCAGTAGCTCCAGGCGTCAACATGCCTATGTAAGTACCGTGTCTAAAAGAACATAACATGTCTATTACCAACAATTAATTTTATAGCCTGAATAATTTATCATTTATAACTAGCTAACTGAACTGATAGGAAAATATCAGAGTACCTGACCGGAATGAACTCAGTAAATGAGTGTTGATCATGGTGTATGAGTCTTTCCTGTAGCTTAGTGGTTAGAACATCCATCTGGTATCTGGAAGGTCATGGGTTTCATTGCTATCAGGGAATCTTTTTCCTGAGTTCCTTGCATCTAGTGACAAATGATAAATTATTTCTGGTATTTTCCTCGGTATTAATATTAGATTTCTTACTCAATTTCTTATAAATATTTAAAGCTTGTATTTGTCATATATGTATGTATTCACAACCCTAATTTTTTATGTTGTCAAAATAAAGATCATCTATCTATCTATTTATATGCTTACTTACTAGATAATAAATAAATTTCATCATATAATCCATTTTAGTTGAGTTTTAGATCTGGATTCTCTTCTCTGTGTTTTGATTTTGCTTTTGTTGTTGTTTTCAGGGGCAATCGACCTTGGAATCCAACTACTTCGGTGAGTATACTCATGTAAACAAATCATTGAGCCTTTACTTGCAGTTCTAGATAAATTAATACTGGAATTATGTGATTTGTTTTATGATAGGTATCTGGTCCTCCAGGGACACCAATAATGCCAAGTCCTCAGGGTAAGTACTTTTACACTAAAGCACCACCTTCTAAATCAGTCAGATCAGTCAGGCTCCATTTCAAGGGACGAGGCCTCTGAAGGTTCAGGGCCGCACAAGAAATCATGTTAAGGCACTGTAATTGAAAACACCACACCTACTTACAGAGAAGAATTGGGATCATTATATATTCACAATAACACACGCTCTTATTGGTTTATTAGTCTCCGTTAACATGCATCCAAAAATCAATGGTGCACCCCACCTGACAAGATTTAGTAATTTGCTCTATGTATTTAAGATAAAGCTTTTGTTAGAACAAAATTTGAATTAATTTCGATTAACAAAGATTTTTTATGGTTTTGCTGTGTTATAAATGCATTGATCATCAATAATCATGCTTCCATCAAGTTTTGGGTGCACTTGGTCAGTTAATTGCTTAAGCATTCAAGAAACTAGAGTCACACTCGACTATGCCTCAAGCAACTCTTATGCTTCCTTCATGCTTAGTAACCTGCATGCATCCAAAACTCTATGGAAGCATGCTTATCAATGACCAACCCTTTAATATAAAGGATGGATTTGGATCTGAAGAGTGTGTGGCAGTAATTCATATTGAACTTGAAGTGGATAGAAGGCCGAATTCAACTATATTTCAATATACAAACATTAGCACTTATATATCATAATAAATATGTTCATTGTATTAAAATTGTTACTTTTCCCTAGATACAGCAAGTTCAGGAAGTGAATCCATGTATGCAATGATGAAATCCGTACCAGGGGGAAACATGCCAGGGGTAAGAAATACTACTAATATACTTCATTAATATGTCACATTAACATGTGACGTAATTTGATTTGCTTGAATGTTATTTACAGTGTGACTACTATAACTGGTGTGCCTTAGACAGGGAGAACCAATTAAATTGTAGAATAAAAACAATACATTCCAACTTTGGGTATTGGAGCCAATTAAAATGCAGCAGAAAACGATGACTTTCAACTTATCTTTTTATTCCCACGAAAATGAAGATGGCATCTAGTTTTTTTACGTCTGCGTCAAATAACAATTTCCAGGGTTCTGATTGGCTCAACTAACCAAAATTGGAATGCATCGTTTTCATTCTACTTTTCAATTGGTTCTCTTGTCTAACTGGTCTAAGTGGCCCTGGTTACAGTCCTTGCGCTGAAAATTGCTGACCAGAAATCTACTGGACAATTCAATAAAGCACATTAACCATACTAACATTACAATGGCAATATCTATAAATGTCATGTTCACCTGTTCACCTATAAACTGCCTGAAATAAGAGCTATCATAGAATAAAGATATTGCTAAGTATCATGATTCTCCAATAAATTTGTTCAAGAGAGAGCTGCCAATATAAATCTGTATTGGCAGCTCAAAATCGCAATAAATTATAATTACTGGAAGTGTAATAGGATTAGTAGTGAGGGGAGGGTACGTAGAGCCTACATAGCAAGCAGTTGATGTAATGTATTTATAAAAATGCAATGAATCACACCTAATACAATAGATTTTCTTAATACCTTACATCAACTGAATGCTATGTTGGTTCTACCCATTTTGATTAGATAGTCAAAATCTGCACTCTGATTGGTTCATTTGGTTGACAGTCATAGAGTGGTAACATTTACGATTTGACATGACATTGGCTAATCTTTTTGGTACAATCCAGGTCATTTTGATCTGCCTATATATACATAACAACCCAGATCAAAAACCCAGTAATTGCTATGGCAATAAAGTAGTTTTTGGTGACATTGATTTATGTTTACAAAGTGATGGATTGTTTACTTCTATTCATTTTTAGTATGGAATGAGTGGGGGTCCAGAACCTCCGATGCCGATGGGAGGACAAGAGCCGTCATTAGTTATGAACGGTGAGTGTCATTAACCTACTGGACGACACTATGATATCACAAAGCCTTCTTTTTATCATTTCTTATATGAAGAACCACATATCAAAGCTAAGAAGTAAAGAATTGTATGGGAATTTTAGAGCATGGTTTAAATTAAAGGGCTTACAATATCAATTAGTTTAGCACAGTCATACCTTAATGTTACTGGTCAAATTTGACCAGACAAGTTCCAATTCTGCCTGGACATTTTTCAATGGCCAGCCAATATTTTAAGCCCCAATATTAAGGGGATAAAAATATAATAATCAATGATCCCTTAGAGATTTATCTTGTTTTACCTTATAAAATATTGAGGAAAATCAGTAGCAGCCGAAATCCTGTGATAAGGGTCTAACATGACACCAGTTACGCAAGGGAACAGATAGAGGATTATAGACTAGGAGGAATAGCAAGATAGGTGGATGAAATGCATAATTCATACTATTGTTATTTCAGCATACTTAGTCCAGGGCCATAGCCACCATTTGGACAGTGTTCCAATTTTTAGAGAACATGATCTGGTCTTTAAATTTACTTTACTGTATAATAAAGGAGAAAAAGATTCCGTCGATAAGAGGGGTCTGCTTAAAACCAGACCGACTGTACTGATGGCTACGGCTCTGTAGTTACTAGATCAACTTTGACCATAATAAGTGGGAGGCTTATGCCCTTCAATTTTCTAGCCCTTATATATACTTGTATGGTTTAGATCTGTCTTGATGTGAAAAACCAAACCAAAAGTGGAATGGAATCAACTTGACGACTGCTATGATCACTGTATCATTCAAATCACTATCACAACTACCCTCCAAATATAGTTTCTACATTCATTAGTATTATTTTAAATTTCATTTTTTTAAATGTTATCATTCATTCCCTGTTGCTTTACTGAATTTAATCCAAAAGCTTGTGTAAACCAACATGGAAGAATCATGCATTTTCCTTACAATATATTAATAGACCTCTTTACCTTGGGCGAAATGTTTTCCCATTTAAAACCCCTGTCATTCCCTGGAGTATCATTTCTTTGTTTAACGGTTGCACACGAGGAGAAACATGAATATGGATACAACTCAGACAAAGAATCTTATTTTGAAGAGTGACACATGGTCTGAAATTGGAAAACATTACACCCAAGGTAAAGAGATCTATAAGATTTATAGGAACCGATTTATATAGTGCATGTATCTCCAAGTTCAAGGTGCTTTACAGCATAATATATTGAGGAAATATATATATATATATTACCTATTATATACATATAATAAAAATATTATAGCAAAATGAAATGTAAAAGAAATGTACTAAGTAGTTAAATTCGATAATTTCCACAATAAAGATAACAATTCATTAAAATAAACTGATTGAATGAATGAGTTTTGATTTCTCTTTTGAATGCATCAACAGGAATACATTGTCTTAATGTCAATGGCAGGTTATTCCACAGTTTGGGGGCTGATGTTTTTCACACAAACTGTGACGTGACACCCTTATTAATGACAGCTGATGTATTTATTTACCTATGGAGAGAGAACAGAACACTAACTCGTATGCCCAAGGGTATATCATTCTCAAACTTTTCTTCCAGGGGAAGAATGACTGTTATAATTATGTTAAAACTGGATCAAACACTACTAAACACAATAGAAATGATCACTATCTTTCTTAAAAGAAAATGAGAAAACATTTGAGTTTGAAATAATGCCGAAGTTGAATAATTAATACTGTAACCTTTTGACATTTGTTGTATAGTTCTAATGTTGAAGGATAAACAATCAGATTGTTATGTCTTGCGTAAGCTAAACATGTGTGTTTTCACTTCACTGTTTTTACTTATTCATCTCGTTCTCTTTTTGTTTAGATTCTAATCCTGGAGATATGGATGGTTTGTCAAAGGTATAATTATTTATTCATTCATTCATCCATTTATGTTTAATCTCTTTGTAACCATTATGACTTGAATTTTAATCTCATTCTTCTTGTTTAGTCTTGTAGATATGTTAATTCAAATTTTGATCAGACTTTCATAAACCAGTCAACTGAGTGTTTTTGTTGACCTATATATCTGTACATAATATTGAGGTGTCCATAATATAGAGGTGTCTTAATATAGAGGTGTTGCCATAATATAGAGGTGTTGCCATAATATAGAGGTGTCCATAATATAGAGGTGTCCACAATCAAGGGTGGATCCAGCCAAAATTTTAGGGGGGGCTAATTGAGTTTCTTCCATCGACACAATGGAAAACAATATAAAAAAGCATTGTTTTTTCTGCTGAAGGGGGGCTTCAGCCCCCCTTTGCCCCTCCCCCCTGGATCCGCCCTTGATAATAGAGGGATGTCAATAATATGGAGGTGTCCATAATATAGAGGTGTCTTTAATATAGAGCTCAGGTCTATGCATCAAAAAAAGAGGATTGGTGATTTTGCCAGGACCTAAATAATCTTTTTTTTCTTTGCACTTGGCTTCGATCCTTTTTCTCTTTTAAATGCTCTTAATTCCATTTTAGATTTGATCACCAACAAATATTTTAGTGAAATGTGGTATTAGATGAAGTTAATGCAAATGGCTTTTAATAGTCTCTCAGGAAAAAAATTTTTACCTTAGTTTCTTCTAATGACTTCAAATGTTTCATGATAGTATTATTATAATAACAAACCAAACCTATTACTGACTTACTTTGACCAAGGGAATTTCTTTAATTTCAAAAATGTTAGGAAAAAATCTTTAAATTAAAAAATATATATGAAATACTGATATTTTTCAATTTGATTTTTCCATTCATTTCCATAATTAGGAAACTAGAATAATGGTAATTGATCAGGTTTTTGACTTCTGTCATTCCAGACATCTTTCAAGACAAATTTAAATTTGACTTGCATTGACAGACATTTGGTGTTTTAGCTGGTTGCACCATAAAAAAATCCCCTTTGCATACTCTTCTCCAACTTCTCCCCACCCCCTCCCCATGAAAGTCCATTCCCCCCATGGAGGGGACAGGAATATTTCTTACTGCAAACTTCTAGTATCTTCATTCTCATGTTTTTCTCGCATTTCTTATGAAGGATGCATCTAATGATCATCAGCCTGGTACACCCAGAGAAGACGGGTCAGAGTTCGGTTCATTACTGCCGTTTTCCCAGGATAGTGTAAGTAAAAACTGACAACTAATAATATTTATTTATTTCGTTCATTAATTCATAGACATTTTCCAATAACCAGATATCCTATTTTCTCAATTGCACTCACTCTTGAGATATCGATAAGCACTTGAAGATAAATTCTGTGTAATCTGTTTATTATATTTAGGAAGTCGATTTATGTAAAGCATTTTTTGCGCAAAACGTACAAAAACATTAAAACTAATTGGCTTATATAAACAAACGTAAAATTATTGCATTTTAATGTGTGTTTAAAAATGAAATTTATCGGTGGCGGAAATATCTTTTAAATATTGTAGTTTACATAATGAAACATATTGCAATACTACATAGAGGAGTTTGTTTTCAGCAATAAGTCTGGTAAAACTACAGAGCTTTTGTCATTACAAAAAATACCTAAATAATAGTATTATAGCAACTATGTTTTTAACCCATTATTAGTGTGTTGTGTGTGCAGTGCTGGTGCCTTGTGTAAGCACGTTAGTGCTGGGAAGCTGGCTGCAGTCTCAGAAATAATATTGTTTTCTACTAAATTTCTCTTGGTTGTAAGGATATTCGTATTTCCAACTCAGGAAATAGCAGCAATTTTCCCAATGGAATTCAAATCTTTTCCCACAAACAACTACACAGTATCTGTTTTAAAGAGTACTACAAGGATTACGAGACAATTTTCTATTCGTGTCGCAGGACAGTAAACTATTAAAATCATTTATAATCAATTTTTCGTGATCAGAGTTTGAAATTCTGAGATGTTCTAGATAATTTGTTAAGCTTGTGGGGCATAGCAATGGTAACTAAGAGGAGTTTGAACTATGAAATATTTGTAAGGGTGGCCAAGGCTTGCTATAAGCTGCTCATAGGCTTGACCAAAGTATTCTATAAACATGTCAACTAAGTAACAAGGAGTAACAGGAGGCTGCTTAAGGGACAAGTAATATGGCAAACATGTACTACATATGATTGTATGGATGAATTTAAAGACAGTGTAGGGAGAAAACATCCTTATATGTGCTTGGAAAGTTATTAAAGATATAAATAAATTGTTTCTCCAAGCACATTTTTCCTAGCATTTTTTTTTTAGAAACAATTACTGAAACAAACAATTCACATCTTTAATCCATACATGTTGATAAATTCATTGCCATCAATCAAATAATTAATATAAATGAAAAATAATTATTACAAAAAAATAACACAAAAGGTAGGTTTTCACCATTTATAGCATGGACATGTTTAAATAAGATAACCTTCTAGCCTCTCTGGTAACGTGGTATTATGTGGGGTATATTCAGTATTGTTGATCAATTTAACATTATAACATTTAACTTTAACCTCGTAAATAATGAAGACTTGATAACATATCTGCACTCCTATGCTTGACGCAGCCATAAGTCATGTGACTTAATAACCACTTATAAATGCAGATATATATTCTGTATTTACCTATTGAACAACGTACGTAGACCCAGTCAGACCTGTCTATCCAGTCGCCATTCATGATCCAGGCAAGCAGATTGGGTATAAGTAATCATGTCTTGTTCATTTGCAGACTTTTTCAAGCTAAAGCCAACCTAATTCCATCAATCCCCCCTAAAAGTGAGTTGACTTTTAGGGTGCTTGCTCATGTTGGATATTTTAAGCTCTCAAACTTCATAAGACCTTTGAGCTATCTTGAGTAAGAATCTCCTTTTCTCATGGTGGGCACCCTGAAGCAAAACTAACCGAGTAGTACTGGTGACAATCTTTTTAACACAGGGATCCCAAAGCTATGGGATTTGACCTTGCCAAGAACATCAAAGTCTCTTTTCCATTTGGGTTCTTGGTATTTTCTGTGAATTTTTTCTTTCGTTTTTCACCCTTAGTGATAAGGTGCCTGTTTTCTAAGGATGATGTTTGTGGTTTTGAGTGTCCAACATGTGCTTGACCCAATTCTAGTTAAAAACCCATTATTACGATAGCTGTATTCGTATGGGTAGAAGAAATTTGGGTCATTATCAGTGGTTATTCAGCCATATGACTTAAGGTTTTTCGCCTCAACGAATAGTTAAAGTAACTCATTAAGAAAAACTTGCTATTCAGTTACATAGCCATTAATAGATGAATAAAGCAACTGTTAAATAACTAAGTGATAATAAGATTACTGGTAGACAGAGAACCATGCAAAAATAGAGAACTGATAAACTTTGACAGACAGACAACAAATGTGAGGTGAAATAAGATGGACAGACAGACTTGCCAAGCAGTACAGAAGGAAGGGGTTAACAACTAACTAAACCAGATATAGATAAGTACAGAGCATCATTCCATTTCCTTGATCTATATGGCAACGAGTTGCTAATACCTACCAGTACTCACTATTTTCACATGTGATTGCAACATCCTCTGATCAGCACAATATTTATGTGCTGTTTTCCCCCTGGCTAACATCAAGGAGGATGTTCTCTGTACCCCCACCATATTTTATCCGAGTCAGGTTGAGTTTTCTGATACATGAAATATGTTGTACAATACATATTAAGCCGACACCCTCAGAAACTTGCCTCATGTCCACATTTAATAAAGGTTTGTTTTACAGTAAATATTACAATAACATTTTGAAAACCTTGCAACTATCTGTCCATTTAGTGAAAGGTGCTCCCGTAACACAGGTATCAAGGGTTGTGTAGGGGTAGTGCACTCACTTCTCATCTCTGGGGTCTCTGGTTCCATTCTCAGTTGACATTACATAACACCCTGAATTACAATTAAGTTTAATGTATAATGCTAGATGTAACCACACCCTGACTTAGATCAACCCGGAGTTTGTTCCAGGGTCCTATCTGTACGTTAGCCACACCCTGACTTTGATCAGCCTACAAATTGTTTTAGGGTTCTATCTATAAGTTAGCCGTGCCCTGACTTAGATCAGCCCAGAGGTTGTTCCAGGGTTCTATCTGTAAGTGAGCCACACCCTGACTTAGATCAACCCGGAGTTTGTTCCAGGGTTCTATCTGTACATTAGCCACACCCTGACTTTGATCAGCCTAGAAATTGTTTTAGGGTTCCATCTATAAGTTAGCTGTGCCCTGACTTAGACCAGCCCAAAGGTTGTTCCAGGGTTCTATCTGTAAGTTAGCCACACCCTGACTTTGATCAGCCTAGAAATTGTTTTAGGGTTCTATCTATAAGTTAGCCGTGCCCTGACTTAGATCAGCCCAGAGGTTGTTCCAGGGCTCTATTTGTAAGTTAGCCACACCCTAACTTTGATCAGCCTAGAAATTGTTTTAGGGTTCTATCTGCAAGTTAGCCATGTCCTGCCTTAGATCAGCCCAGAGGTTGTTCCATGGTTTTATCTGTGAGTTAGCCATGCCCTGACTTAGATCAGCCCAGAGGTTGTTTCATGGTTCGGTCTGTGAGGTAACCATGCCCCTGACTTTGATCAACCCAGGGGTTGTTACAGGGTTGAGTTAGCCATCTAGCAAATGCAAGCAAAATGTATAATTTTCACTGTATTCAATTTCATTCAATTTTTCTTCCAGAACCACTGTGATTCAGCAGCAATACAAAAGATTAAAGAGTCGATGCAAGAAGAAGCCAAACGGTTTGAACATAACGACAATAGAACACACGAAGACTCCAATGACTACTATTAATATACATTACTATAGTTGATTTAACAGATTCTCTCAAATATTGTATTATTATTAATATTATTATTATTGTACGCCTTAGATAGCTTTCTTTAAGAAGATTTTCATTCGCAGCTTTACTAATACTCGATAAACCATGGGATAGAAGCCATCAAGTTGTATAATATTTGTGTTACGTCGAGGTACCATTCCATTCCTTCCCAGGCCCAGCCACACCCTACTCATACAGTTTCCCACTCAATATAGACTTACCTACACACGTTTGGAATTATCTTGGATATTTGACTAAAAGCAAAATACAAAAAAAATACCTTGGATTAAAAGGTTTTTTTTGGTTTTTGCAGTTAGCCTCATTTTCTTTAGAATAATTCCAAAGGTATTTATACAATTCAGTCCCACATAATAATCCCCAGTCTAGAAAACCACCTCCATGATCACCGACATGCCCTTGAGGTATCTAGTTTCTTATATCTAAGCATCTTCAGAACGTTCTGGCTTAAGCGTAGTGGTTTCCTATTTCAGACCGCGTTTTATTTTCTGGAGTATACTTTTTTTTTGTTTTATTGACGGTTGCGAATGAGAAGACACAAGAATATGGATACACCTCAAACAAAAATGGTTTTTCTCGAGAGAAATGACACGTGATCTGAAATGGGAAAACATTACACCCAAGAATCCATTCCCTTCTTAAATCAACAACGAGGAGTCTAGATTACAGATACGTAGCTGTTTCTAAATGCTACAACATTTAAAGTATGACAAAGTTGACTTATATGAAGAAATTCAATCTGTTGAACTAAATTATGTACCTCTGAAGTGCTAGTTTTTAAAGAGATAGTGATAGCTATTTCCCCCCGCTTAAGTCAACTTGTCGTACTTGGAATTGTAGAACATGTATGTGAAGTAACACTATCACTATCACTAAGGGTTTAGGGGATCGGTCATTTATCGCCTTTGCGGGGAGGGGGTTGGGAGGGGTCGGAAAATATAGGAGGGGATCGCACAAAAATGAGAGACTAGAACCACTATTGAGGGGGCATCGTAAAAAAGTGCCTGTTTTTTCCTTGAGGGGGGGAGTCAGTTAATATTTATGATGTCGCAACAAAATCCTCCTAACCCTTGCCTCCCTGGCAACAAATAATGACCGGTTCCTTACGATTTCGTTAATGTGTAGAGTGCATACCATATAACCGTGAAAAAAGTAACTAACAAAATTGTACAAATGAGTGCAACGTTTTCTAGGTCTACTGAGGTTTACTGAATTTACTAATTTGTGCAATTTCTTACAAAGCTTTTCACGGTATTCTTGGTTTGCAATCAATCCCAAGAGAGCACAATAACAAAAGGGATGTCCGCCATGTTGGAAGATATAACAAAAGAATTCATTGAAAAAATCTTTTGTCAAATTCTTCCAACATGGCGGCTATGACGTCTATTGCAAACGAAGAATATGGTATTCACTCTGCTATATCACACCAGGCAGAAAAAGCTACTCTCACTAGATCTTGGTATTTAATTACGAGGATCCAAAACATCTCTTAACATTCAATCTAGACTTGAACGGCAAAGCAAAGCTCTCATTGTTGTATGTTGTAAGAATGTTGGGCTTACTTCCTAATGGCGAGAGAGCCTGTTCTATCGTTGTCATGTCAACATTGTACACTTGAAAAGAAGTTTAAACATTTTACTTGTAGACAACAGTTTTTCTAATGTCTGTCACTAGGCTTTAATAGGTGCTTCGATATGATTTAAATTTGAGCATTTTTAGAACCCGCGTTTTTGAAATAGAGTTATTGGACTCTTCATACGTTCCATCGCTTACGATTCGTTTTGTCGAACTCAAAGTATCGTACGCGATTTCGTTACGATTTCACTTAGTCGCGCAGAACACGTTTGGCTTCGTTTACATGGAACAGTTTGTCGTACGCAAGCATTGTTTAGTCTGTTATACTGTACGACATGTCGCAAACGACTTACGATGTGTCGCTACTAAACAGACGGAGGTCGGGTGCGATTACGATGCGACTTGTCTCGAAAGATCCGTTGAAGTTTTTCTTAGGTCTTGAGTAGCTAGAAGAAGGTTTTGTACATTAGTCTGACTATATTTTACTTCGAACGTCGAACTTCACATGAGCCGAACCTAGTATCGAAACGATGGATACCAAGGCGGTCGTATTTAATGTCATTAGGTTCGGCTCATGTGAAGTTCGACGTTCGACCTAACTCAAACCTACAGCATTATTGATACTTATAGTCAGTTTAGTACCTAAGAAATTCCGTCCACGCCGCGGTAGAGATCTATTCTTGTTACAATAGCATTTTACTTACACCCGACCTCGGCTCACCTCCCGGCTCTCAGTAAAGCTTTACTAATGTTTTATATCTCAACGAATAATCTCAGAAGAATGTTTATTTTGCTGAGTTTATTTATTTCTCGAACGTAGATCTCGTGATGAAGCGTTTAACTAAAGTAACCAACACCTTCACGTTTCTGTTGTTTTGCTTTAAAAAATGCTGCCTCGTAACGAGGGGACTTAAAATTTGCTACATTTATGAAGGCTACATTAACCGGAAGTGTAAATAATTTCTCTTTGGGGTTCTGTTCATGGGAGATTTCATTCAAAACATTGTAAAGTCAACTCATCCACGGGAAAGACAGACATTGAAGACGCCCGGACCATTAAGTGAAGTTATTTACACTTCAGGTAGACGTCGCCATCGTAGATTTTGTAAATATTGAGGTAGCAAATGAAGGGAAAAAGATGGCGCAATCGAGTACTTAAGCTATCGTGGTTCGATTTTCGTTTAATTTTGCTGTACAAACCGATGCATTACTTTAATTTCTGCTAATTATTCTCATACTCAATTTAGGGCTTATCGCAGATACCTCGTGAAGTAAGTCGATAGGATTTTTTAAGGTACGGACAGTGAAATATCAAACGACGCGAATCTATTAGGATATCTTACTGTAAAAGAAAAAGAAAAGACACGAAATGTACGGCTTGTTCTAACGTATGTTATCAGAAAAGACGAGACGTTTCGTCAACAGCTTGTAACCATAGTATTATAAAAAATAAATGGTGTCTCGTCCTTATAGAATTATTGTCATTATCTCTTCTTAGCTATATCCTTTCCCATCCTATTGTCTGAAGCGAGAAACCATAAGTCCATAGTGTCAGATCCAGAACGATTTCAGGGGGTGACTGTTGGTACCTAGAAAGGCTTCACACAAGGTCATTTACTTAACGTTATACCTAAACCTTTCTTTTTAATTTTTTACTTCAAATCGGGTTTACTAAACCAATTCTCCCCTGGGTCTTCCCTTGGTGCACTTGTTAATTAACCTTTGGTTGTTTTGTTTTGTATTATTTTTCGTTTTGTTTGTGATTGTTTTTTGGTTTTGTTTGTTTTTTTGTT
>NW_022259426.1:222238-235658 GCF_009602425.1 Actinia tenebrosa | reverse complement strand
GGTTAAGAAAATTCGGTTTTGCAGTGGAAATCGAGTCGGGAAAGAATTTCTCAAACTTCTGTTGTGCTCACATACATTCTCTTATAAGAAGATTTCGCTGAGTAAGCAAGCACTTATCGAAGAACATCTTTAATTTGTCCGCCTGTAAATAAGCTGCGAGCTTCAAATAAATTGTTTCATTGACTTTTGAACTCTGGTTTCCTGAATAGTTAGATAGTTTTCTGCTTCCAGCTTCCATCTCTGTCATGATTGATGAATTCCCACAAGCCCCAAACCCCGTCTTCAAACGTACAAACTTTCTGACTTATGGCTACAACTTAAAGACAAGAACATGAAAACAGTTCAAAAATATGGATGGAAATCTTCGTCTCTCTGCCAGCTAATTTGAGAGAAAATATTAGCCAATCAGGGTGGAGGAAATTTGCGAAACTGAGGTGTCACATTTCCTCTTGAATTTATGTATTTTCAGGCCAACAAATGAAATAAAATGTTGCTGATAAGAGTAACAGTAACACAATAACGAATGAGTAACAATAACTAAGTAGTGCGGAGTAGCGAGTTTTACAAGGATCACAACAGTCAAACATGCTATTTTCACGTGAAAATATCAGTTTTTCGAAAAGGAGAAATATAGGTATTTTATGGATAATTCTATGATAAAGCCGGATCATAATGTTACGAGTGAAAACGGCCGCATTTTTTGGTGCACCCTAGGGACGAGAAAAATTACAGCTTCACGAGTACCCCTGTCTACAACTCACAGACCATTTCATATATTTTCCTCCTATTCCAGCAGTTGGTAAATCTACAAAACTTAGAAATTAATTTTCATGCTTACCTTTTTAGCTGTACTCTTTACTGCTTCGTTTCATTCGCGCCATATATTGTGAATGCAAATATACTTTTGATTCTGGTTAGCTAGCTGTCAATAAAGTGACTTTATCCCTTCATCACTGAACTCTCATAACTATCACGATGACAAGTTGTGAAGGTTAATTCGGGGTATTGTCCAGCCCCTTTTCCTGTCGTCCTGTACCTAAATAGAAAGTTTAAGATAAAATGAGGTGGTATCAAAAATTAGAGTTACAAGCACATTCCACAGGAATCCCCAAATCTGTATCTGCGCATTCATTAGAAAGCAATGTTTGTAATGCATACATAGATTATTAAATTAGACTTTCTGATCTTGACTAGAGTCTTGCGTGAACCCAGCTCCCTTCCAGCAACCTTAGAGCCTAGGGAGTCCTGGCAGTCTAAGAAATTCGAGAATCCGAGGAATGGAATCTGCATCGCGGGTTTCATAAAGGGTCGCGGGGTTCAGAGATTGATTTGGTAACTTGAGCAAAATTCTTCAGCTTAAACAATGATGTTTTTTTAAAAAAAAAAAAGCTTGGAGTGAAGTCAAAAGTCGAGCTTCACATGAGCCGAACCTAATGGCATCAAACAAGACCGCCTTGTTATCCATTGTTTCAATTAGGTTCGAGCTCGACGTTTGAATCACATTCTCTGGCTAGTTCATGACCTTCTCCTATCATTTAGATTTTAATAGATTCGGTGTGCTATTTCACTTTTTTTTTTAAGCCTGAAGTAATTTCAGTGTTTTTTCAACAACAAAAACTCCTTAAAAGGTTTGACCTTTTTCTTTCATATCAGGTCAAACCTTGTTATTGTATCTATTTTTTACTCGGTGCCTGCCATCTTGTCGTCTAGGTGGCAGCCGAAAAGACTTGAAAGCACACTTTATGAGCATACTTTAGTAATGTGTGGACAGAAATAATAAAAATTATTTTCCCCCCCTTTTTGTTGAACTGAGGAAGCGCTGTGTTATACAGACATCTACATCATGTCGGAGAACCTTCTTGCTGCACTAAATAGTCACTTTTACAGTTGCCTTCGCCGTCCTGAAAGGTAGCCATGCCTTTGCATCAAAGCGAGACGCAGAGTGAGCTTCCAATGATAGAGACCATTTTTAACACCTTGGACAATTATTCACATACCTCTATCATTTCAAGCTCACCGTTCAGCTCGCTTCCATGCAAAGGCAAGGCCACCTTTCAAGATGGCGCATGGAACTGTGAAAGGGTCTATTGCGAAGAACTACCATCAAAGGGATGGGGGGTCGCCTGCTACCCAATCCCCCTCCCTCCATGGATCGTTTCTCAAAATAGCATAAATAGAAACCTTAGGATCGGACGTGAAGATATATGAGCCATATAAATCATCTACGGCCTTTCTAAACCTGTAAAATTAATCTAATTTCAGACTAAAGTTCAATATAATAAACACTGAATAATTCAAGGCGGTCACGGATCATAATAACCTAAAAGCCTTAACAGAGGATGCGTTTCGCAGTTATTATTTATTTTTTCCTTTCCTCGTTCTATAAARTTGAGGTTCAATAAACCCCTTGCATGAGACGTCAAAGCAGCTAAATTTGGAGGACAAAACAAAAGAATTTCAATCTCATGAGAATTGGAAACCCATTATTATTTCCTCCAAATAGAGCTGCATTTCGACGTGCTGCAAGGTGTCTATAGAAATATTTAGTTTGGGCATATTTGGCATATCCTGTTGCTGACTTCTTAAGGACCGTTCATAATATTTATGTCGAAACATTCTGTAAATTTATTTAAACTAAAGTTAACTAACGTCCAAGCCTTGCATCGTGACGCACTAGTTTGCGAAAGAGAAGACAGGAGACATTGGTTTTGGAATAATTTTGGCCACGATAGTGGCAAGTTTAATAATCAATAAACCTATATAATCGTACAAAATACCAAAACCCAAAGAAGCTATGTCTTCGGCAAAGGTGGGGCGAGAATAAACACGCCACACCTAGAATAACTAAATACGATAATACAACAGGTAGGCCGTAGGGGTGGAGGTGGGATAACTTTACAGTGAACTTGCTCGACTGCGAGAATAATAGGAAAGAGGCCTCGTGGTAGTTAGACGCGCCTTAAGTACTGCTACGTAATAACAGTAATCATATCCTATTGGTCGACTTGAGATATGCGGATTCATCTAGTTGGATTACCGGATCTAACAACAGTATAATGTTTCGATACGGGTGTCATTATGCTGTCAGCATGTTCTGTTCTATAGGTTGAGGTGCTGTGTGAAAATTGAGAGGGGTCTCAATTTTTCCAGTCAAAATTTAGGGGGCTTGTTAAGAAACGGGGTCATTTTTTTAAATTGTATATATTGATTATATTCTATATTTTTCAATTGGGAAGGGGCACAAAAAATATTACATTTATAAAGGTGGGGCTTGCAAAAAACGATGTTGCTTTAAAACTCAGCATGCACATCTAGCCCCTTCCCCTCTCCCAAACCCATAACTTCGGGGCGTTGGCATTGGGGGCAATTTTGGGTTTGGCGTTTCGAGGGTTCAAAACAAAATAGCGGCTTTTTGATATTGGATCCCTCTTCGGAAAATCCAGGCTATGCCCCTGGAAATGATAATGAACGGTCCTTTAGTTAGCATTGAAAGAAGCTGCCAATAGTAAGCAACATAATTTCCTCAATCAGCGCCAACTGCCATCAGCCAAATAGCTGTTGTTAATAACGAATGAAAGCAAGAGTCAATCAAACAGGAAAATGCCTTTCAAGACTGAAATGATCAGTAACGAGTTGCGGTTGTGCGGAGGCGAAAGAGCTTCCTCTTTACATTATCGTGTTTATATTCTTTATTTATAGTTCGCGTAGGATTTATATTTAATGAATGGTAAATCGTTTTTAAGCATTTGTTATATCTTTCATCCCTCTTCTCTCCTTCTGACGCTCTCTTCTGCTTTTGTCTCCTCTCTCCACTTTTCTTTCTGTTTTTGCTTTGCAGTGCTCTTTTTTTCTCCTCTGCCTATCTTCTATACTAATTTATTCCTTTCTCTTCTTGTCTCGTTTCTTTTCTTCTGTTCTGTTCTTTCCTTTCCTTTCTTTTCTTCTCCTCTCCTCTCCTCTCCTCTCTTCTCAAAAGACTAAAATATCTTAGCATGTTTTACTGTAAAAATAAATGGTGTTAAGCGATACTAAAACGAAAGAAATCAGAAATATGATTCAGATGGGAATCGAATCCACGACCTTCCCTACTTTCTTTCGCGGCTAAAACAATCCCATCCAATCTTCCATGCATTTCTAGATTACAAGTTAGTCAGGTTATTGTAAATACACCAATGAAAAAACGCAAACAAACTGCCTCAACTTTCTATACATCTTTCTAAGAAACGGTTATTTAATAAGCGCACCTTTCATAACATACATTTTTTCGGAGCTAAGTTGAGTTATCGCGTGAGAAAACCCATCATTTCTTTCACAACTCAAACAAATCATAATAAAGATATATGTACTGAAGAACACTTTCAAGAAGGCTAGGATCTTGACGAAGTACTCGACTATTAATAGCTAGACCCTTTGTATTTCGTGTTTTGTTGGCCAAGTGCGAAATCATAAATCAAAATAATTCTACTATGTCACGTATGTCGCCACTTTGGTCTACGACGGAACACTTGATACATATATCATTGCAATAAAAAAAATTTAGTAATCAGTTTACTTAGTTGAATATCCTTTCCGCACCACAGTACCGAGAACAGTCCTGAAAAGGTACGACCTAGGCCTTTGCATGTTGAACTGACCAGCTAGGTGAGTGACAGGTGGGTATGATATGATCATATACACTCTATCAATCATAAAAGCAGTATTCAGTATTTAAGCTAATAGCCGTAAGGGGATCTCAATTTCAACATTACAAAGGAATCAACTAATAAATGAGATTTCCTTCATCAAATCTCTAGTATATAGTTTCATTATTGCAAAATTTAATGACTTTGTCTTTATTTACTATACATATATTATCTATACATATACATTTTATCTATATGATGTATCTATAAATCCCTTTCACTGAAAATTAACTTGGACTACAAGTTTAAAAGGAAACTACAAAAGTAATCACACTTTATCGTAATGGAAACGGTGCCATTTCTTTCCTAATTTCTTGTTTTATTAGCCTCCCATCCAAGATATTTTTCAAATATTTGTAAGCTTATATACACCCAGTACTTGCAAGAAGGTTGTCACACCAGAATAGAACATTTGTAATAGTAAATTAGTGATTTAGTAAATTTACCGATAAGGAATAAATTATCACTGACGTCAGACTCGAATTCATCAGTAAGAAAAAGATTTTTTTGGACGACATGATGTAACCGGCATGCAGATGAAGATGTAATTTCAAAGTTAAAACGAAAATGAAAAAATATAAGATAAGATCAGTATTTGTTTTTGTACGTTTCTGCTTGTGTAACATTGTGGCTATCATGCAGTAAATAAATAGGTTGACATAATAACAATGCTAAAAGAATTTCCCTTTAGACTGGGAAAACTAATGTAACTAAGACTACGAATTCTAGCGCTGCCTGGCGTTTCTGATGTTAGTAGTTAGTCTGACGTCAGTGATAATTTATTCCTAATCGGTAAATTTACTAAATCACTAATTTACTAAATTACAAATGTTCTATTCTTGTATGACGACCTTTTTGCAAGTAGGTGTAAACAGAAAAAGTTATATTGAAAAGCTGACGAAAACGTGAGTATAAAAATGATATCTGCGGAACTGCTCTTCTGTCGAAGATTATAGCTGCTTTCTTTTCTAACCCGACTAATCTCTGGATAATCCAGAATCGTGGCATTATTTAGCGATCATTCATTTATTGCATAAAACAAAAGCATTTATCGATAAAGCTTCTATACCAAAGGAATCCCATGGACAAGTTTTCTATGTGTCTGTCCTCAGCTTTTTTTTTTTTTTTTTGTCCTCAGCTTATTGACGATAAATTGCGTCATCACATTGCCAAAGTAGTGTAGATCTACGAGGCGTGATGACGAAATTTATCATCAATAAGAGGACAGACACATAAAAAAACTGATGTCTATTTGTTTTTTTTAACGATAAAAGCTTCTCGTTTTTAGTGCTCAAAACAACCAAAGGAAAGAGCGCACGCTCGTTGACCTCAGCTTTATCTCTCTGTCCTCTTATTGATGATAAAAAATAACTAATCGGCGAGCGCGAAATTTGTAAGTTATTGTAAAACACTCATTTATTGTACAATCAATCATTTACTATAATAAGTGTTTACCGCAAGACACGGACAAGAGTTTCCGTACCACAGGAAGCCCAGGCTCGGCTTTTAAGTGGTGCAAGCAAATAAAG
Organism: Actinia tenebrosa; assembly: GCF_009602425.1. The sequence continues at coordinate 229,447 of NW_022259426.1, read as the reverse complement.
AAAAAAAATCGAAGTGTACTCTACACCTTATAGTATATTATCACGCCGTCAAGAGGATATGAGGACCGCCATCTTTATTATATACAAGTTATCGATATTCGTATTATAGTTTGTATTTTCATATATAGTACACGCAATTCAGCTTTTTAGCTGCAAGGTATTATTTCTTAATAAACATATCTATCTATCTTGTTTTCGGTCCGAACTAACATACAAGACAAGTACGAGCACTAGTGTTAAAGTGACAAGGTTCTAAAAATAATTGTCATAGTTGTTTATGGGAAGAGCGCAATGTGGTTGACTAAATTTGGATTTATTTGAAACTCTTTTTAATATTTGTACCATCAGATTGGCCAAAACCTAAAATTTTTTTTCGTACATTATCAATTGGAATATTTCAAACATTGTCATTGTCACTTCCAGTTCCAGTAATGATTAAAATTAAGACTATATACGTAATACAATCAAGTTAGTTCGACCAAGAAATCTAAAAGCTAAGACCGACAAGATTTATGGGTACGCATGGCTACATGTGCATATGTATATCAGTGTTACGGTGCCACTACTAGGCATCTCCATAAGATCAGCTTTCTGAAAATGCCTACAAACAGACACTCCTGTTACTTGTTTTTTTACATGGTAAAACCTGTGACCAGAGACATTGTTCGCCTTGCATTTGGCGACTACGTGATGGCTCAGCCTTATAGAGACTTTTTTTTTTTTGTGGTTTACTTAAAAGTTAACAGGTTAAATATTTGACTTGCAGTAGAGCTGGGTTTTTTTTCTGTGAAGAATTCACTACAACACGCACACACGAGGACATACTGTGAAATATCTGTTTCAAATGCTATTCAGTCAATCATGCCGTGTAGTCATGGTTACGGTAAACAAGTCAGTACATTAAAGCTATAACAAGTTGAAGCTCAAGTTTTTCCCCTTTATTTTGTAAAACCGGCTAACAAGTGTGAGGTTAATTCAACACGGCCAATATAATACTGGTTTTCTATGATTCTATGTTCGCACGCACCACATGGCTTGTGTGATCCTGAAAATGAAACCCACACACGGGATTGGAAATTAATCCGCGCGGTACACGTACATTTTCCTTGAACTTTTCTTGATGATTCTACCATATGATACGGCCCCTATAATGCATGCGTTGATATATATAATGGTATAAGACGACTATGAACACCACTCAGGTGCACACCACACCACAGCACTAACATCAGAATTTAAGCATAAACTGAAGAATTTCAAGTGCCTGCCGAGTTTGGACACTGGCCATATCTTCTCCTACAAGGTTAGATACTAAATTTCACTAAGGAGGTCGTAAGAAGTTTTTTTAAGCTCTAAAACAGACAAGTCCGATTAATTCCGTTTTAATACCACGACTTTTTATTACGAAATGATGCACCATCGCTTGAAGTTCTCTAAGTGGTCATAGCTGGAGGGCGATAAGTACTTTGGTCGCCAGAAAAAAAAATCTTTTCGATATCATTTAAGGATTGTTGTAATTCGACAATTCCTGTCGGGATAAAAGCACTATCAAGAACTTGACTCAGTTAAAACAGGAACTCATGTTTAGAAGTTTTTTGTGGTATCACTGTATGGCGGCACTTTTAAAGGCGATAAAAAGCGGATTGACGATGCACGAGAAGCTTAAAAACTGACTTTAAGAGGAAAGGAAAAAAAGAACCTGCCTTGAATGATAAGGCGTTTGAGGAATCGATGATATCGCGTCGTGATTATTGTCATACCTTGCGTAGCAGCCAGGACTTCAAGGCTTAGCAAAACTGCAAGACATAAAAAAAGGTCGTGACGACTGGCCGTGCTTTTGACCTTGCTGGAAGAAAAATGATATACGACAGATGTTTTTGTTGGTTTCATTTCACTGGGTTTACTAGTTGAGGAACATTTGGTTTCAAGGTGCGATATTTAAGCTCAACTCGAATTTTGAAAGCCCTCGACTAAGCAAAGAAATACGCAGGGGTCGAAACGCTAGCGTTTTAATGAAATATTTTCAATAGAGGTTCGTAAATAGTTTGAAAAACAAGTTAATTGAATGCGCAAATGTGTTTAGTCTTATGTGTATGTAGTTGTTGTTGATGTTATGTTTTCTAATTAACTGGGCAGGAATCTACAAAGCTCAAACCAAGATCGACCAGTTCGGTGGTGTTGAAATACCATGGGTTGTTCGTCGTCCATTGATCGCCATCAAAGACGTGTCAACCCAGACCCTATTGATATCCCACTTTCTAAAGCTCAGAAGTATTTAGTCCGAGAGACGTGGGAGACAGTCGAACTGTATAAGAACAACGTTGGAAAGCAGACTTTTCTCAGGTGGGTTCCTCCAGTTATTCTAAACTAATAAATATTGATAAAAAAGATTCGCCAAGGTCCTTACTTAGGAAACACGGGAAGAGGGGGGGAGGGGTAGTCATTTTTTTAGGCATTTTTTAGCTAATGCCAACTGCATTCTAATATGTCGGGGCCCCAACTAAAGTCATATACATCGTCGTCTATGAGAATTTTCGTACCCCTAACTTGGTTACCATATAGTAAAATTGGTCTCACTACTGAAATTGCGTCGAAAATAGGACGGACCCATTTATTTCTGAGCTTGAAGAGGGCTTTCAACCTGATTTCTTTAGTTGATATTTTGCTATTGTAAAGTTACCAAAGGTAACTTTCCACTGTCTTATAAATGCTACTACTGCCTACTAGATAATTTCAAATGTAAGCCCCCCCTCCCCCTCGCACCTTCGAGATTGCTCAGTTCATTCTTGTAAAGCTTTTCCTACTGATATAATTGATACGTTGATATTAGTTGCGTTGTTTGCATTTTTTTACTCGTGAAATAGCTGTACACTAATAGAGGTTAGAAGATCTTATTTCCGTTGCTTTGGTTTTTCTCTGTTTGAATACTCAGTCCACATTACTCAAGTAAATTTTTTTCACGGGTTAAGTAGAATTAGCTGCTGAATATAATAACATGGAAACTGTTGGGGCCATCATGACGCTGCCTGAGGCAAATTTTCGGAAAACTTCAATCAACAATGCCACGGAACTACAAGAGTGCTAATGGAGGATTTACATTTCGGTGTTTGATTGATTTAATATAACCTTTTTTCATACGCCAGAACCCTTAAGCTTCTTTACTAATACGATTTAAAATGTCTTGGGATCTGTGAACCAGATCGTAGCCGCCACAGCGGGGACTGAGATATGGCTCGATCAGAAATCCCTATTTAGGAAGCCAAAAGAACATTATTGGATTATCACAGTCCTCTAAATTATTTCTAAGTTTATCTACAGGACTAAATGAAGGCAAAAGTCTTTTGTTGCTCATAATACTGTCTCTATTCACAAGTGCATCACTTGTTGTGAGACTATAGTGTCTGAGTTTTATTAAAAGGAATTGTTGTATTATCAAAGTCAAAGGATTCATGAAGGGTCTTTCCGCATTCTACTTGGATAAAAAATATCTATATTTGATAAAGTAATAATGTGATATAACAAAGAAATGCCATCAGAGGGATCTGGAAAACGTCTGAGACAAGTGCTTGAGTACTATTAAGTAGGAATTGTTGTATTATCAAAGTCAAAGGATTCATGAAGGGTCTTTCCGCATTCTACTTAAGGATAAAAATATCTATATTTGATAAAGTAAGAATGTGATATAACAAATGAATGTCCTCAGAGGGATCTGGAAAATACCAGCTGGGCCCAGGCCCTCTCGTTGGCTAGATACAAACTGACGTTTTTAAATAGGATATCGTGAGGAATATCGTGCTGTTAATACCGATCGAGCGCGAGACGGTGCCGTGCCAGAGCACTGGATGAGCTTGAATCTAGCGCGCTCTGATGGGTTACCGTTAAAGTGCCGTGCCGTTTCGTAGCCATTACGGAATATACTTTATGCGTTAGCGACGTATACCTTATACATTTTAAAACACGGAGAAGCCTAAAAAGTGTGCGAAAAATATAGTAGACAAAACTACGCATAAGACATATGGCCGGATACTGGCCCGGGATACTGCCAACGTTTGGGTTAGGGGAGGTCCCTGTATTATATTATAAACATATTTAAACTAACCACAGCTAAGACTGGGATTTATTATGCATGTCTTGCAGATTTTTTGAAAACAACCCAGAGTTCCAGAAGCTGTTTCCCGAATTCAAAGAGCTCAAGTACGAAGAGCTTCAAAAGGCTAATGCGTTACACGGGCACGCTAAACGTGTGATGAAAGCTGTTGAGAATGCTGTGTCGGCGATGGATGATGCCGTCAGCTTTAGTGCGTATCTTGAAGAACTCGGAAGAAGACACGTTGCACGATCGCTTAAGCCATCATATCTTGACGTAAGTTGTTCAAGTTTGAAAGACGTAGAATAGTAAAATAGCGCGCTTCCGTAAGGTTTGATTGAAATAGCCACGCGTCAGCCATTGTTATTACTGCTGGAACAATAGGTTTTTTATTTTCTCTAGGTTTTTCCCTGTAGCATCGCATTCGGGATGAGTTTATAACCCGGACATAAACAAAGGATATTATTCTTATAGCCATAAACATGTGTGCATGCTGCTTGAATTAAAGGTCTATTATTAGACGGGAGGGATGAGATGGCAGTACCCCTCGAAGAGTACTTACAAGAACCTCGGTGTGAGCTCCCCCTGCCACGCGTCAGCCCGTGTGAGGGGTGAGATAGACGCGGGTACCCCTCGGAGAGCACTTCAAGGGGCTTCGGTGAGAATTAAAAAAGTTGATAAAAATCTAGAAACCGCAAAACGATTCTCTTTTGTCTTTACCTTGCCGAAACTCTTATGACTTTTTGTATCATTTAAGACCATTCTTATCCGTTAAAATTAAAATTTCTCTCTCTCACTCTCTCACTCTCTCTCTCTTAATGTCTTAGTGCTTTCTAACCTTTTGATTTTTATCCATTTTTCAAAGGCCATGCAGGCAGCGCTAATGGATAGTTTGAGACAAACGCTTCAAAGTGAATGGACCGATGAGACGGCCATAGCCTGGAACAAGCTCTTTCGGTTTATTGCTGATACTATGATAACTGGTCTTCAAAGTTCTCATACCACCTGACTTTGCTTTCCTGGTCTAGATCTGTAGTGCAGCCGGCTGGCTATCTTGACCCACATTATCAACTAACAAGTTTTTTAAAAAATTTTAAAATATAAGGAAAACTTTTTCTACGTGTATCAAAGAAGTTATCAGTATCTTCTGAAATTGTGCCAAAGATACCGAAGGAATAGACTCATCATGTGCGTCTAAAACAGACTCGATTGAGCAAAGAACGATAGTTGAAAACATAACGAACGGACCACGAAAAAATAGCAGATACGTGATGATCAACCATGATTTAGGATCCCAAATCCCCCAAATGCCCACGACAATTTTAAAAGACCATGTAGTATAATAGATAGGATTAACAAATGCTGTCCATGACCAACAAGCATCCCTTTCTATCGGTATTACATGGACTTCGTGAAATTATTGGGGTGTCAGGTGCGTGTATATAGCCACCATATGTAGGTAGGGAAAAAACCAAGGATTTGGTCTTAATTTCTAAAGAGTTCTATAAATAAAAAGAAAACAGTCCCCGAACACGAAATACAAAGAAATGAGTGACCCGCTTTTATCGTTATTTTTCCCTCCCCTAGTCTTTTCATCACGCTGGTCGATAAACGTATGACCAGCTCTAGAATATTGCTGTGTGACTTCCGAACGCAACAGCGCGACAAATTGCACGTTATTTTGGCGGGAATGGTGACTCAAATTTTAAGGGAGAAGTGCTCTTGAAAAAGATTGTTCCATACTAAAGCGAAATGCAGAGAAAATATTACTCATAAAAAAGTTCAAATATTGATTTCGGGAAGCTAGGAGGTCGCATAAGTTATTGTCAGCGATTAAAGGTCAGCAAAAAGTGCGTTTTCAAGTAACTTAAAACCTTAGAAGGATACCCTAATTTATGCCTTTACGTCTTCAATTAATACCTAGTTCTTTATTATAGTTTATAATCCCGGGTTTATAATTGCATATTAATGTTTTTGCCTGCTGTGGAAGTCACACGGGTCATACAAAACTGATGGGGAAAATGCACGACAGTACGTGCTTAATCAGCTGGCTTGAAATCAGTTCACATGGTCTTGTAGTTAGAATTGTAGAGTGGGATCCCATTCTAGACGTCAGCAAAGGCCTAGATTTTAGCCATTTCTTTCTCTGACATAAAAAAGAGTTACTATATGGCATTAAAATCAGTTCAGCCGAATGGTTTAATTTGTAGTTAGAGCTCTTAGTGTGGATGACAGAGCCATACGCCACAGCAGTTTCGTCTTTGATAGTGAACAAATTGACTTCTATGGCAGAGGTACTGTACTTCATACTCTCTTGGTTCAGATGATTTTGCAGCTTAGTCTAAGAGCTCTTACTATAGTTGACAGAGTCTTACATTAAAGCTATTTTATCTTTGACGTCTAACGTAATTTGTCACTATTGCAAAAAGATTGGGTCATATAATTAGACAATAAAGCCCTACAGCACAGAAATTTTGCATCTGACGTCAAAAAAATTGGTTCAATGTTGCATTAACCTTACCGATTTGACATCTGTGTGCTGGTCTTAGGTGTAGGCAGCTATGATGAATGTAATTGCATCAATTAATATTCGCAAATGTAAATAAAGAACATAAATAACTTGTTTGACAATGAATGCAGTCACCTTGATAGATACTATGTGACTTGTATAGTAACTATAAGTACTGGTATCTACTCCATGAAGAGTTTGGTTTTATTTCTGGGATTTCATTTTTAACACACTGCTCAAGTGGTAAAAACTATATGACCTTTAACACCGCACTATGTCGCCAAAACGTTTTCTACGGGCGCCACCATGACTTTTTCATCAACTGATGATGTATGTGCTGTGATCATGGGAATTAATACCAACGAAATGAATGCTTGTGCACCTTCAAAAAGTAACTTAATCTAGCTAGCAAACTTATCAGCAGTTGATTTTGGGAAGGGCCAAAGTGACCCCACCCCATTATTCTTCATTTGCATGTTATGCCATCACAACCATGTTGGTGTTGGTATTCAAAAACAAAAAAACTGATGATGCATGTGCTGTGATCATGGGAATTAATACCAACGAAATAAATGCTTGTGCACCTTCAAAAAGTAACTTAATCTAGCTAGCA
>NW_022259426.1:191958-222128 GCF_009602425.1 Actinia tenebrosa | reverse complement strand
ATGCATGTGCTGTGATCATGGGAATTAATACCAACGAAATAAATGCTTGTGCACCTTCAAAAAGTAACTTAATCTAGCTAGCAAACTTATCAGCATTTGATTTTGGGAAGGGCCAAAGTGACCCCACCCCATTATTCTTCATTTGCATGTTATGCCATCACAACCATGTTGGTGGTGGTATTCAAAAACAAAAAAAAAATACTCATTAGCATTAGTTAATACCACCAGTGATGATATATTTTTCAATACTGCCTTGGCATACTTTTTGAAATTTTTTCAGATTAATGACTTTATCTAAACTACATATGGTTAAACCTAGGGCTTTCATTCATGCAGTTTTAAAATGATAGGAGAAGGTCATGAACTAGCTGTAGATTCCTGGGGACCAATACGTAATTTACTATAAAGCTTACAGCCATTCTTAATTAACATGCTCTGCTCTAGCAATTGTTTCCGTTGTGGCGAAGAAGCTTTTGGTGGACGTCAATCAAGGCGTTTCCATGACATTCTATAGGCATGTGCCCCTATAGCTTTGTGTTTTCTGACAATGTTATTGAAAAGCCTTGTGTTTATTCCCAACCCTTTAATTTGCATGACAACATTAGTTCAAGTTTCAGTGATAGTCATAGCACATATTACTGCTCGTTACTTCGTATTTTTAAAAACAATTATCAAAAATTCTTGTGCTGTGTAAACATTCCTTAAACATGCACATAATGATTTTAATGTCTTTTTCATAATTTATGAAAAAGACATTCAATCATTATAATAAAATAATAATCACAATAGTAGGGTACAAACACTAAAAGTGTGCAACACTTCGCACTATTTAGTAGTAAATGGTGCTAATTAAACAATAGAAAACAATAGAATTAGAATAATTTTGCAGTATTTAGTGGTATTTATGTTGCACACATATAGTGTTTGTACTCTAATAATAATTATAATAATTGACACTCACCAAGAGGATGTCTTCTTAAACATTCCACTCTCTATCTTTTTACAACTCAAAGGATCACTACCTGTATATTTGTATCTTTCTTTTACAGAGAATGAAAGTACTCCTCACCAACTTTCCATATTTTAGTAGTAGACTGAAGAGATATCACAAAAAGTATTCAAAAAAACAAATTAATAAAATTGCAAAAACATAACTCTAACTTTAATTTAATTTAATTTCTTTATTTAACTTAATAAAAAAAATGTATAATGAAACTGTGTAAATGAAAACCTAACTCAATCCAACCACTTTTCATCTTAGGGAGGGATGTGGGTGGATGCCGGCAGGTGGATGGGTTCTCCATGGTGATATACTTCAGGGCCCCGTTGTATGAACGCCTGGATAGCGCTATCCAGCGGATAAATCCTTATCCAATGGATAAGTCTATGCTGTTATTCAATAAAATTATTCAATGGATAAGATTTATCCATCGGATAGCACTATCCAGGCTTCATACAACCAGGCCCTGGATTTTAAATATTCTCTACTATTATTTTAAAAGAAATAATTGATCTAACATAAAACTCAAACGGATGTTAGTTGGCATGTCCTGGGCTATTATATTTTACACACTTGTTTTTGATGAGGGGAGGGGAGGGGTAAAAAACTTGGGCATGCCAGAAGCATAGAAAATAAAATAAAAGCTGACCAATAAACTAGTATTGAAATTTAGGTACAAAATAAAATATAGAATAACAAAATAAATAATATAGATTTAGAATGTCAAGGATGTCACGAAAAGGGAAGATATAATATAGACCCCGTGCACTGAGTCCCGAAAGGATTAGTAGACAAAACAATGGATTTTATTTGCATAAGAAAAGACGGCCTATTGTAGTGTTTTGTCCCCGGAACGATTACTCTCGGGACTCAGTGCAAGGGGTCAATAAATGATACAAAGTTAAAAAAAGTCAACAACAAAAAAGTCGATGTAACACCAAGTTACAGTGCGCGTGCTAAGACTACGCCGTTATAAAATACCTCTTTTATACTACTTTCATGGTTATTCATAAGCTCCACTCAATTCTTATCACTTAAATCAACAAACCTTTCTTTTTTTCTTCTATTAATTCATCTTTTGAAGCTCTTTCAAGCCCACTTCTTTGACGGTTTCTTGTTGGTCAACCATTGGAGAAGAAACGCGCGACTTCGCCCTGAGACCACAGGGAGCCCACTCAAGATAAAATTGTTAAATATAAATCAAGTACAGTGGAACCCTGTTAATCCGGCCACCGAAGGGACATTCAAAAGTGGCCGTTTTAGCGGGGTGGCCGTATTAAGCGGGCTATCAAAAATATGTTAAATACGTGTTTTATTAATCAGTACGAAACTACTAAACAAATGAAGTGCAATAATGCATATTGTATTTTTAAATAATGTTTCTAAAACTTCTGATGCTATTGGAGCTCAGTTATAACTCAACTTTAGTAGATAGTACTTTAAATTTTTAAATTATACAGTAGTACAGGACTGTAGATATAACCGAAGCAGAGAAAACTGAGTACACTAACAACTACTTTTTAAAATAGGCAGTGACTTTGCTCTGTACAGACGAATGAAGCTTCCTTTGAAGCCATACTGACTCGAGTCTGGATATCACCCCAGACAGGCTATCGGCATGGGTCGTTATAATACTGTACCGCTATAAAATAAATGCGGACATATACTTTCGGCGCATCGCGCTGTACGTGTTTCTCTGTTTGAAGTTGTTGTGTTGATTCTGATTCTACAAAAAGCATTACTGTAGAATGTTAACCGAATGAATAAAAGAATCACAGATTTTGCAGCAATAACTTTACAGTATTTACATTCAGACCTAAACTGTAACCTATTTGTCCTGGCCGTAATACGAAGTTAAAAAGTATGGAAGTTTGTCAATCGGGAAACAAAAAAGTGGCCGTTGGCCGTATTAACGGGTGGCCGTATTAAGCGGGTACATTTTACAGTAAATGTACGGGCATTTCGTCGGGACCCAAAAGAGCTGACCGCAATAACGGGGTCGGGCCGTATTAAGCGGGTGGCCGTAAGGCGGGGTTCCACTGTATAAAAAAATTAAAGTTCTTGAATTTTTTTAATGTTAGTAAGTTAGTGTGATCCATTCACCAGCAAGCTTACTAGCATTTCTTTTGAAATAGTATTTCTCGGCATAGTTTAATAACGCGCAAATGACTACGTAGGGCGAGCGATAGGCGCAACTAGTAAATCCGTATTTTCATAAGTTTGCTTCCATTTCCAAGTCTCTTGTAGTGTGTATTTTTTGTATTGTGGAATTATCGTTGCCTTAAGGTGAAAAAAGAATCAAAAAATTGATTTTCTGATTATACTTCATTCCACTTTTATCTAAGGTGGGGTCCCTGTGTTAAGACTCAATGCGATGGAATTATAAATTTTTTTAATTGAAAATAATCAGAGTTTTGAAAAATGATACACTACTCTATTTATCGTGATTTTTTCCCTTTATTGCTCTTATTTGAAGTGGGCTTCCTGTGTAGCATTAGTTTTGCGCCTTCGATACGTTGTACTGCGGTTAACCAAACAGTTATAAAGCCGCGCATCGGATCCAACCAATCACAGAACAGCGTGGTAAATTCAATTCCTCGACACAAATATTCGATTCAAGAAGTAAATGTTGTTGAATATTGGTCTGAATTTTCAACAGTTTCTCAGGTAAGATTGCCTCTAAAATCTCCTATCTTATGGATTTGGGCTCTTTAATGTAAACTTCATGGAATATGATAACTGTTTTTCAAGTATGAGAGAGCTTTAGGTTGTTTTTCGACATTCAAAATATTTTAAAACTACGAAAGGTAAAGCTTATTTTAAGTTTTCCAAACTTTACTGCTACTAGTTTTAACCCGACTATAAAACAAAGGTTATATCGTTTGACAACTATAGATTTTGGCTGCAATCTAGCATTTATCTTTTATGTGATGGCCCACGATCTGGATCAAAATCTGAGTCATGTTTGAAACAAGCTTATCCACGCTTTTCAGGAATCTTGAAAACTTTTACCACACTGTTTATAGCTGTTACTTGAATAATTTCTCTTCACATCCAGATTAATATCAATCCCTCAACCTTTCCTAATTCTGCATAACACCCTTGCTACTTTAGATTACTACCGTCTAATAGCTCTACTCTGCATATCGCTCTATTATGATTTCTTTAATCCTACTAATCTTGGTATTTTATTCGCCAAAATTAACCTAGTTATTTTAGCTGACGACGATGCCATCCCGTCTACAAGATTACGATGTTTTGGGATTGATTGGTTCGGGCTCCTATGGAACGTGTAGAAAGATTCGTAGAATAAAAGACAATAAGGTTAGTAATTAGCACCATTTGAACATGGTTGTCATTCGTTATCAGGGCATTGTTATTAGACACGTGGTAATGTCAATTTTGTAGAAGGACAGTGGACCAGAGTGGCCCTGTTATATCTTCTGAAAATATAAATGACACTGTATAGAAAATCTTTCTTATTTTCATAATTTTTATTAACATTTTTCTATATAATTTTTACTCATTTATATTATTTTTCCTGTGGATGAATACTTAGATACTGGTTTGGAAAGAGTTAGATTATGGCAAAATGTCAGAGACAGAAAAGCAGATGCTGGTTTCAGAGGTGAACTTGCTGCGGGAACTGAAACATCCACACATAGTGAGATACTATGATCGTATCATAGATAGAACAAATACCACAATCTACATTGTCATGGAATACTGTGAAGGTGGAGATTTAGGTGCTCTTATCTCCAAACACAAAAGAGAAAAGTAAGATGAATTACTCACAGGTCCAGCTGATCAGAAATTGTGTTGTAAAGATGACGTCACTGCTAAATTGAGATGTCATGAAGCCTGCAGAAATTGACCAGCAAAAAAATAATAAATGCCTGCCATCGTAATAGTTTTTTTTTTTTTTTTTTTTTTAATAAAATTATAAAAGTTATCAAGAGCTTATAGTTAAGGTTTTTTCCTAGTTTTGGTAGCCTGGAAATCCATATTTTCAAGAGGAAAAGTGACACCTCAGTTTTGCAAATTTTCTGATTCTGATTGAAGTAAATTTTATAATGCATGCCATGTATTCTTTGTTTTATTGTTACATCATCAAACTGGGAGCATTCTTTAGGCTGCCATGTCCATATTGTCATTCGGCTATCTTTAACATTAGTACCAGTACAAATGATCAAGCAATTATATACTTTTCTAGAATTTCAATACGGTAAGATTAATTTATTTCCTTGTTTGCTTACATTTTCCAGACGATATGTTCTAGAAGAGTATGTATGGAAAATTATGTACCAGCTCATCCTTGCAGTACAGGAATGCCATAGAAGGAAAAATGGAGCTCATGTTTTACACAGGGACTTAAAGCCAGCAAATGTTTTTCTTGATGCTGAAAAAAATGTCAAGCTTGGTGATTTTGGTTTGGCAAGAGTGCTCATGCATGACACTAGTTTTGCCAAAACATTTGTTGGTACTCCTTACTATATGTCACCTGTAAGTGAACTATTTTTTTTCTCATCGTAGTTCTATTTATTCATTATTTGATTTGCACAGCCAGGGATATTAAACTTTGGTTAATGATCATAGGAGCAAGTCAACAAGATGGGCTATAATGAGAAGTCTGACATCTGGTCCCTTGGCTGTCTCCTCTATGAGCTGTGTGCCCTATCTCCACCCTTTACAGCTATGAACCAAAGAAGTCTAGAGGCAAAAATCAAGATTGGAAGATTCCATCCAATCCCCAGTCATTACTCCTCTAGCCTCAATCAAGTTATCAGCTCCATGCTCCAAGTTTGTGTAAGTCGAACTTCAATGGACAGGATTTGAACATTCTTTTTCAAAGTTATAATACACAATTGAAGATAAAAATTTATCTTGAGGGTTTGAAGGTTTCTTGTGAATATAATATATTGTTTCCAGCTCTCTCTTTTTTGAAAAAATTCTGTTACACATGATGAGGATGATAACAAGCGTTTTGCATTCTGCTTGTGCAAATTGTGAACCCTGATGGTATCATTTGAATGTTATACTGTAGAGGGTCCTATCCTTTTAAAATCACAGTTTCTTGACAAAGATGCTTTAGTTTTTGACATCACAGCTTTCATTTAAGGGGTCATCAGATGCACATGTGACCTCCTAAGTGTGAATGGGCCATTGCTTGAGTTTTGTTGAGTATGAAGAGGAGACCTCTAGCACATGTGAATAAAATGTTATTCGTGACTGAGGAAGAGTCTGGAGAAAAAGAGGGGTTTTGACAATGATTCTCATACAATTATCTTTCTTAATTCTAGGATGAGATGAGACCAAGTATTGATAGTTTGCTTCGAAATCCACATTTATCAAGAATGCAGAAAGACACTACCTCTAATATGTGAGTATCCAAATGGAAAATATAGTCTGTATTATTATCATTTTTCTTTTATACAATCTAAAAGTGATCAAAAAGCTACATGTACACAGATTTAGCAAAATGGACAATTCCAAATTTTGTGGAAATTCAACCTGAAGCAACAGTAAAAAAATATCAGGGGCTTGCAAATTATTGAATTTTCTTTTGAATTGAAGAAATGTAGCTGAAAAGGAGGAATCACTCAAAAGATGGGAGAAAACTCTTAATGAGAAGGAAAGAGATATAGAAAGTAAGTTCAGTCATCATTTTAATTCTGTACATGCTGTCTAGATTGAAGTATCTGACATTTGTCCATTTATTCAATTGCTTTTTTTTATATAGGAAAGGAAAAAGAACTTTCTAACAGAGAGAAAGTATTAGCAGATCGAGAAGAAAGGATTTCAAGGTAGTGTCATCTAGTGCTAGACAAGATAATTCACTAATTTAATAGCCCTTAAATATATAATTTCCCCCATAAAATGTCAGCATTCTGCAAAACCATGCATCTACAGTAGTGAAAGTAAAAGTCATTAGTTTGATGGCCATAAAGCTAAACTTTCAATCTATCGTTTCCAGACTGGAAGAAGAATGCTACAGTAATGGCTACAGAGATCACATGGTTCCAGTAAAAAGATCAAATCATCCCCAGTATTACCAACACTTCGGTATGGACAAAGAGAATGAAAATGGCTTGATAGCACCTATTGCCATAAAGAGAAGATATGCATGTGATATAGACACTGCTAAACTTGCAAATGATGATGTGTTTGCAAGACCTATGCTTCCAGCACACAGGCTACAAGATTTTGGTTATCGGCACCCGAACATTGTAGGGAATGTTAGAGTGTCCAGGTTGTTATCAGTGCTGAGATGAACTTAATAAGTAAAGCAAACTTAATAATATAATTGAACATATTTGGATATATAAATATATGTGTATGATATGATTGTGTAAATAGTGAACAAGATGTAAATATAGTTTGTGTATTTACGACCAGTGGGATCTATATATTAATTATAATAATTATATATTGATGTTATTGATTATTTTCTTTCTAAATACAAATGGCAAGGCAGTAACAAAAGTTTGATTCAACCGCTAAAAGAAATATTTCTTTTCTTTTTGGGGGAGGGGGCAAGGGAAGATTTTGTGGTAAACATATCTACTAGCTGATTTTATTTATTGGCTGAAATCTGGTTGGGACTTTTAAATACATATAGACCTGGGGTATGATTAGGGTGGAGAGTACTATCCCAAGGATAAATCTTAATCATTGGATAAACACTGATTGGATAACAGCATCAACTTATCCACTGGATAAGGATTTATCCATTGGATAATGCTATCCACCCCCCATACAAATGGGCCCTATGGTATACATATTTATTTCAGTCTCCTATGCAGCCACTCGTTATTGGGGAGAAAGGATAGTCCCCTTCACAGTTCCCAGCGCCATCTTAAAAGGTAGCCGTGCCTTTGCATCGAAGCGAGACAAACGGTGAGCTTGCAATGATAGAGACCCTTTTTAACACCTTGAACAATGTCACACGTCTCTATCATTTCAAGCTACCTTTCAAGATGGCGCAGGGAACTGTGAAGGGGACTACTGCATATACATTAACAAAAGTACTATTGAGTGTATACAATAAAAACAACATAAAGTTTGATTAATATTTTTAATGCATTTCTGGTAATCAAAGTTTACAAAAATTTAAAATCATATTTCATATATAAAATCTTTTTTCATATATAATACAATTTTTCATCGTTTCTTTCATAATTATACTATTAAATCGTCCATAATAATGGAAATACTCTTATAACACTATAAATTATATACAAAAGTTTATGAGACTCTGATTGGTTTTGACATCCAAATGTTCAGAAACACAGCAATACTGTAATATTCAAATCAATTTTTAAAGCAACTTAATATATGAATGCTTTTGGAATGTTATGTTTACCAATCCACAATAATTATTTACATGAAAGTTCATGATTATATTGAAACTCTGAGCGGCAAAACAAGTTTTGTTTTAAAATAGGAAGTCCACCTGTCATTGCAACTAGGTATAGATGTTTTGTCCAGAATTAATCCTCTTTTGTGCATGAAGCTTTTTACTTTAAAACTTTAAAAAGATTGAAACTTATAATGTATAGAGAACATTATGACATATGTCAGTCATTAAAAACAGTCAAAATGTAGTAAAGTTTAAAACTGGCAGTTTCTATAAAAATTATGAGTAAACCAATTTAAAATATAGTCTCAATATAGAGTGCACGCACTAAAACCGTGAACATTAAATAGTACTAATTAGTACTATTTCATACAGAATCCTTTGTTTTCTATTGTTTAATTATCACTTTTTAGTGCTAAAAATTAGTATTTGTTTTGCTGATTTAGTGTGAGCACTCTATCGAATTTACCTCTTTTTTGTTTCAGTTTTTAGGGTTAGTGCAGCTTCTATACCACAAATTGTTTTAATTTAAAGGAATCCTTGAGAATGATACACTGATAAAATAACTTAGTACATATATAATTTACAAACAAATGGCTCAGGTGCGGAAACTCTCTACTCTAGGCTGAACTTTTTGAAATCTGAAAAAAAAAACAAGTTAAAATATCAATCATAAGTGCCTGCATTAGTACTTCAAGGTCCAAAAAAATTCTGCAGAGAGCTAATAAAATATACCTTTATTTGTAGGATGATTCATATTTGGGTTTGACAATGATAACTTACATGTATTCCAAAATGTGATGCAAACTGATGACTTAATAATAAAATAAAGTCCTATTCTAATTCTTCCTTACCTTGACAGCTTGAACATATGTCTGTCTTCATCTTCTGTGACATTGTATTTTGGTTTTCTGTGATTAAAAATACTTAAAATTAAGTACCCAGTATAAAAAATATTAGTCAAGCTAATGAAGGTGAAGAACTATTTAATATCCTCTGTAGTTCCTTCAGCTACGAATCATGCCTAACCTAGGAAGCTGTTACCAGGAAGCTGAATAGATTACAGCCTCCCAGACGCTTCACAAAATTCCTTGGAAAAAACCTAATACAGGGCTCTGTAGGATATTTACAAAAATTTGTCTCTATTACTGTACATACCTCATTTCAATGGCTTCCCTCATTTGTTTTGAGGCTTTTTGGTCGTTTTTCTGTCTCTCTACCTTTAAATAGAACAAATTAAAATTATTTACTAAAAGACAATAATAATTATTTTAATAATTTATTTGTATTCTTATGTGTTTGAGAATATAGAATAATATTTTTTATAAATGACCTAATTTTCTAAAGGTATTATATAATATACCTGTAGTTTCCTTTTTTCTTCTACATGCTTTTGATTTTGATCGTCAAACCAGTCTCTCTGGTATCCCATTGACATTAAATGCCGAAAATCAACTGGCTCACTATCCCTGGTAACAAATAAAATGGTCAAATTTTGTGAGTATAAATGCACTTGCAAGAAATATGGTCTGTAGTTTACATGGAGCACTGGTAGTGTGCACAACTAATGCTCTGTCTCCCACCAATGCAACCCAAGTTTGAGTCACGCCGGTCACAGCATTGTGTTTGAGTAGAGTTGTTTGCTGGTTCTTTCCTATTCTTCAAGGTTTTTTCTCCAGGCTCTCCTTGATCCTCAAAAATCAACTTCCAAATCCAGTTGAACAGCCAAAGCTTAATACATAGTTAAAGTCCCATCTCTTTCAAAATCCTCACTAAATATGGTATTCTCAAGAAACTTACATTTTAGGTACTCTAGTTGCATATCGTTTTGGAAATTGTTGAACGACTTTAGATGCTTTACTCTTCTCCTGCTTCCCTTTGCTGTGTAATGGTGGAAGCTTCACATGCCTGCCATTCCTTGCATTTGCCTCATCTTTTGCTTCTCTGTAAGAAATGCAATACTTCAGGAATTAAAAATCCATACAGATCCGCAGGAGGGTACCATTCGGACACTGTGTGCCTTACCCTATTAGATTCCAAATTTTGGCAAAGGTACCCCTTTAATAAACCCAATGATGCTGAAATGTTTTATCTGACCAGCAACTAGCCTCCTTCTTGGCCATTCTTAGGGTCTTCATGCAACGTTTCCCTCCCCACAAATGTCTGCTTACTTGAGCTGAACATTCCTTTCCCATTGTTGTCGATGTGACATCATGGGCCAATCAAAATTGGCCTATTGTCTCTTCAAGAGCCAATCAAATCCTGCGTTAGAAATTTCACGCCAACTTGAAAGGAATGCCACATGCTGTCAAAATTTGCCTTGGAATATTTTGGAAGGCGACAACTTGTACACTGGGTGACGAAAGAAGATAAATCGAAGAAGTGTAGAGGTGTTTGAAGTTATGGATATGGATGATTCATGGATGTTACACCAGTGAAATTGATTTATGAAAACTTAAAACACTACAAACACGCTGAAACACTTCTTCAAAGGACGCCATTTTTGTTCTGCGGCTTTCCGCGAAATATCAACCAATCAGCATGAACCTTCTCGTTCTTAGTAGGTTCATGCTGATTGGTCGATTTTGGGAAAGGAATGTTCAGCTCAAGTAAGCAGACATTTGTGGGGAAGGAAACGTTGCATGACAACCTTAAGAACGGCTGCAAAGGAGGCTACCCAGCAACTTATACGCAATTATTTTTTGTTACTAAAACGTTTGCCACTTTGAAACCAATATTATTGGGCAATTTGAATTGTTTATTTCTATATGAAACTAACCTTTCCCATGCTGACATGTTGTCAAAAGATATGATGTTTTTCTTTTTGCCTGATTGGTCAACATGAAGATCATTTAAAGGTTCTTTTTCTTCTTCGTCACGGCGATCATGAACGTACCACTCTGGAAGAACTCTGTGCCTAATGTACAAACATCAAATAATTATGTAATACAAATAGATTAGAATGCTAGTATACTGTATACTTTAAGCATGAAGCACGGGAGGTGCAAGCTGCTCTAGTAATGTGCCACCATGAGATATGCGAGTAGAGTTGCTTGTTGGTTCTCTCCTCTGGCTCGTGGGGCTTTCATTCTCTAGCTACACGGGTATAGTAGTACAGTACTGTATACTGTATTAATCATTTAAATTGTTAACACTAACATGATCAAGAAAAACACTTTTTTATCCCCTCAAGTGTCAACAATTTTAAATAATCTTAAAACCAAGTCTGATTATGAAATATGTAGCTGCATGAATATTACTTACGGTTGAGTGCGTGGCATCATTCGTTTGCTCCTTGGCATTTCCACAGGGGGTGGGGCAGAGGAAAATTCTTCAACATTTTCAGGTTCAGGGTTGTAGTGGTCAAACCAATCCACACGTGGGTAGCCAACTTCTTCAGGTTTTTCACTTGGGGGTTCCCTATAATCCAAAAGATGTTTTCTGCCACCACCTTTAGCTAGTTTTATGTAATTAGAATCAGTATCTCTTAGCCATTTTCTCCTGAATTGTCTTTCTTCCATTTCATTTGGTTCTTCAATAAAATTGCTAAGGCCTGGGATTTGTGATGCAGGCGGTGGTTCTTTTGCCTTGGCAGTTGACTTCTTATTTGGGGCATCATAATACCAGTCTATTTCAAGAAAAAATATACAAGTTTATAGAGCTTATTTTTAACAGCCCTTTTGATTATCAGCATAATGTGCATGTACCCTGCAAGCAGAGATCCTTTTCTACCCCGCTAGGAAGTTTAGGAAGCGAGAGGAAAAGAAAATAAAAATTGTTTCCTCTCGCTTCCTAGCCTTCCYAGCGGAGCAGAAAAGGACCTCAGCTTGCAAGGCTGGGCACCGTAAAGCACTTTAAACCTTATCATGTGCGAACGTTTTACATAAAACAGTAGCACGATCATTACCAAAATATCGTTTGAGTCACAACTTAATATGATAAATGCCTTAAGTAAGTTAGCGTACCATGGTTTAACTATGAGCGTACTGAATATAAATAACTTCAATTTCTTATTAACACAAACCAACACACGTAAATTCGTAAACTCACTAGATAACGATCGAAACTAAAAAGAAAACGATTCCACTGTCAACACAAGTTAATTTACGAGCAAAAACAACTATAAACAACATATAAAGGACTAAATTAATTCATCAGCAGGGTGTATTTCAATTTTTATCCGTCGTAAATTCTTCGCAAAAACCTAAAATAACATGTTTACATGGTCAAAAACTTACTAACCTTGAGTGGAAATTCTAGGATTAGGCATCTCTGTAGTTGAATGTTTGCTTCTTTATAGATTTTTAGCGTTTAGATAGCTGTTGTTTTATAACACCGTTCAGTAAAGAGATCTTTTATGTACTGATCTTCGTGTACGGTTTGGAATGCATATATGCCATCCGATTCAAGTTGAGCTTTGTATCTTGTTGGCATGGGGACGAAGCCGTATCACATTCCCTCGGGACCACAGGGTGACCAATATGAATAAAACCATAGATATGATAAGACGTCGTATTTTTTTAAAAAGACCAAGATATTTCGATAAATAATAGAAGTGAAAAATACAAGAATTTAACAAATCATAATTACGAATTGTTTAAATCGGGTTTTTCTTTGTTACGCAAAAAAAAAAAAAAAACTTGAAAAAGTTGTTTGAATTCCACAGGTAACCCAATCATTTGCTAGAAAAAATAAAAAAGATAAAAACAGAAGTATGAACTGTGAAGAAAACATAAACAACAAGTAAGTGTAAAAGGGAAAAGAAAAGAAAATAGAGAAAAGGAAAATATGAACGAAAATGACTTGTCCGAAAAAATTCCTTTATTAGTATAGCTAATTCTATGAAGCAATATTATCCTTAATTTCAAATAGTAATTTTGTCACATAATCTATAACACCTAAAACTAAGAATGTATCTCTAATTGTATGAAAATATTTATCTGCCAGGGCCATAGCCACCTGATTTTGGCAGTGGTCTGGTTTTCAAAAAAGTGGCCCTCAGAAGAAAATGGAAAATGCTTGTATGAGGGGAAAAATGGTTCTGATAGGGAAAAAGTGGTCCAGTTACTGTATAACAGACCAACTGTCCTGGTTGCTTACAGCCCTTTATACATTGTTATACATTGGCTACATGAACATGCAATGTGTAAATCCACTCAGTGACTAATTTCAGTTTAGAAGTTCAGTAAATATTATTAACAATTAATATTTTAATATTTTTTGTTTTTCCTGATCGCTGCTCAGAATTCTCTTCACTCTCTTTTCCATGTTTTCCAAAGTCATGGTTGGAACATTAGACAGCAAGTCAACATCGTCAAGCCAGAAATGCTTCAACTTTTTATTTTCCAGCAAGCCAGCCAAGAAAGAAAAAAACTCCTCAAATTTGTCACCTAGTTTAGACTTGTCCCAGTTCTTGGTGGAGTCCTTGATGAATTTTACGAAAAGCATCTTCATGTGTGGCAGGAGATAAGAAAATGTTGGTTCTCGCTTGAGGATGGTGTTTACCACTTTGTACAGGTCATGGCGACAGCCTCCATCTGTGTCCATTTGTTGTAATATATTCTTCATCTCAAGAGAAAATGATTGCTTCCAGTTGTTGCTGGCTTTAGTTGTGACAGAGTCTTCAAAATGATATGGTTCTATGGGCACAAAGAACTTTCTTTTAACTAATTCGAAGGCAGGCAGCAGACATACTCTGATTGATGGCGTCTTGAACCAAACATTTGATGCAGCTTCTGCATTCAGACACAGCTTTTTCTCTTGGCAGTTTTCCTGACTAATCTTGATGTCCAGCTTCAATGGGCTGTTTTTTGCAGGCTGAGAAATCTTGATGTCCAGTCCAAATTCCTTTGCACAACTTTCAGCCTCTTCTCTCACGATTGTAAAAAACCATTTTCTCATCTTCTCTGGAGAGACAAAACCTTCGCTATCTGAAAATGACTCATATCTTTTGCCCTGCACCTTGAATTTACTATAGTACCCTTCATGCATCATATGGATAACATCATTGCTTTTCTTTTTCAAAACCATCAAAATGACAACATCCTCATCTTGGTCTTCAGTCATGAGTTTTTCATACAAGTTACCAGAATACTCAAAATTACTGATCAAATCTGGGTAATTTTCCTTGCACCTCTTGAGTATGACATCCTTGACATACTTGTTAAAAAGCTCTCTTGAATCTCTGATACTCTTACTGAGAGCATTCCCCATGTCATCTATGAATGTACGCAGAAGGTCTAAGATTCCTTCTTCTTTGATTGAAAGCTGACTTGTCAACGTTGGCAAGTCAGAGGTGGGGACTGCAAAATGAAAAATGAAAGTTACATTGAAATCAAGACAGCAGTCTTTGTCTAAAGTCTTACAGTAACAATTTCTTCAGAGAAAATATTGCAGCATATTGCAGGGATCAATATGCTTAAAATAATGGCTGGTTATCGGACCATGTCAGGCCAGAATATTGGAACTTTTCCAGTCAAATCTTTGCATTGCAAGTCGTTTTGACCTGGCAGTAGCATCAAGTCAGAAACAAGTATAACAGAGCTAAAACTAATTTAGTTGGTGATCATGACTGCATGGCGACTGATGACCTGCAATTATCTTAGGCCCTGCATAGGTACATATTAACCAATAAATGTGCTTAGGTGAATAAGAGATGAGTGTGACATTATTATCATGACTGTCCCACAGGATTCATGACTACAGTGTACATAGGTCAAGCTACTAAAAAATCCAACATGCTACAAAATCATTCAATAGAATAACAAAAGACTATTCAAGATTATACAATTGGTTTTTGTATATGCGTAGTATCATTAAATAATTATCTGAAGACCTTGGCTGTATCATCCATCTCAGCCTTCTATTGGCTTTGGCAGATATCATTGATTTATTATATCATCCAATAATAATAATAATAATAATAATAATAATAGTAACTCTTTATTTGGTTACGAACAAAGTAGAACTTTTTTCCAGTCTGGCCCATAATCGTCGAATATGTTAATTCATCATGATTAAGATTGCCAACAAGACTTTTATCATGAATTAAAATACCTTTGAGAATTTTGCTTCTTTCATTGTCACTGCTCAATAGTCGCTGCAATCGTCCAACCATGTTTCCTATAACTACATCCTCAATATCTTCCAACAAATTAACTTCATGCACCCAAAAGTTTGGAAGATTCTTTTGTTTAAGGGCATCAACAAGATATTGAATGTAATCAAGGAATCTGTTTCCTAACTCATTACGATGCCAACTTTTTGACTCATCTTGGTTAAACCTGCAGAAAGTTTTTCAATAAAGAAATCTTGTTACAATCAATTGAATCAAGCACGCTGCATGTGTTGATTAGAAAAACACAGTGACAGTATATGTTGTCGAAAAGTGAAAATAATGATGATGATGATGATGATGCCTATGCCGATGCCGATGCCGATGCCGATGCCGATGCCTATGCCTATGCCTATGCCTATGATGATAATGATTAATATATAGTGCATTTCACATTGTCTCAATGTGCTTTATGTTTATGATCATTGGAGAACTTTACGGGATCGATGGTGCTATTACTAGATAATTTAAATGTCAAATAATTCCCCTAAGTGTCTGGTAGCAATTAATGCATGGCAAAACTAAAAACAGCTTTTCAGGAGACTTAAGCCCCCTATCTCTTCCCTTTTAGGGGCAGATCCAGGGAGGGGCAAAGGGGGACTGTAGCCCCTCTTCAGCCATATATAGTTTTATTTAATCAAAGTAATGGGATTTATAGTAAAATGAGTCATTACTAACAAGTCAAACAAAATTTGGTCAACTGGCCCCCTTATATTTTTGGCTGGAACTGCCCCTGCCTTCCTCTCTAGATTAATTAAAAAACTCACCAGAGAAAAGCTGTCTTTAAATGGTATGTTGTCAGCTTTCCCTTAAGAGCAGAGTCATTTCTCACAATCGTCTTCACAATCCTTAGGAGTTCATGTCGGCAACCACTGTCCATATTATCCATGCTTTTCAATTTGGCCTTTTCACGGGTGGAAAATGACTTTCTTAACAGAATATCCTTATTGCAAGGAAGGCGCTTGTTTGGGTTCTTGATCTTATAAGGTTTAGCAACATAAAATTCATGATCATCAAATCCAAATGCCAAAACAAGATCCACAGACAATGTTTTTCCACTTGCAACTTCAGTGATATCAAGCTGTACTGCAGGGCCATGCTTTCGTACTTCAAAAGAAACAGCTAAATCTGTAGCTTTTTCCTGAAAAGCATTTCTTGCTCTTGTAACAATTGAGAACAGCCATTTTGAAAGCATCTTTTCTGGCAGAATGTATTGGTGGGGATTGACATACTTCTTATTATTAAATGGGGAGTCAGTTTTATGAACTTTAAGCTTCACCCAGCCTGGAACCCCTTCTACCTCTTCTTTAGTTATGTGTTTTTTAGCATCCAGGACTAGCATAACATCTACTTCATCAGCAGCCTCAGTCTTCAATCGTTCATAGTGGCTTCCAGTATATTCAAGTTTCTGCAGAGGAAATTCAGAGTTTTCACGGATGTAATTCCATAGCTCATCTTTTACATACTTCTCCACTAAAGACTTTGCCCATTCATAGTCAGATTCTTGAATCTTAACATGTTGTGCAGAGTAATACCTCAGCTGGTTGTTGAGGTCAGTACTGGACATGGTCTTGCCTTCTTTCTTTTTTCGTTTCCTTTTCTTCCCTTGAACTTGGAATGAGAAGAATAAAGTCAAGATGAATAGGACAATGACCAACTGTACCAATAAACTCTTAAACCGCATGTATCTTGATCTATAAGTGCTGTAGCTTTATCTTTGACTGTCTGCATCAAATCAAAATTTATAACAATTTATTTGAGCCTTAGAATTAGGCTAATGTTCATGAGTTTATTCAATGCAAAGCTGTCCTAGCTATAATACACTTAATAAATCTTAGCCCATGCCATAAGCTAAGCATTATAGCCTTTGTTGGTGCATGCTGGAGTTTCTGGAGCTCAAAAAGTTTTTTTTCTTTTTTGTGGTATTATAAAGCAATATTATATATATTTATTATATAATTACCAATGAAATATCTATTTTTCTCTATTTCGAAAAATTGATATCTTCAAACGTGAAAATAACATGTTATTTTCACATGTGAAAATAACACCATTGCGATGGCTATTCAAAATACACGGAAAGAATTGCCTGAAAAAGCCAAAACATACTTCTTGATAATTATGTAATATTACATGGGCGCTTGGAGATACGAAATTTATCTTCTCGTGTTGAAAATCTCTCACTTGTTCGCTGCGCTCACTCGTGAGAGATCTTTTCAACACTCGAAGATAAATTTCGTATCTCCGCGCGCCCATGTAATATCCTCTATTTAAGCTTATAGTCTAAAAATAAAATATCTAAACTTTAGAAAGTGAAAGTAAGTCTATTAACTGAATTAAATAAAGTTAGATCAAGTTTGTCAATTATAAGCTTGACCAATAATCCTTACTGGCTTCACTTTCACTTTCGTTTCAACATAGTAGCTCGGGCATCTCCCTCTACTAATGTAGAGGGGAACTCCCGATCCCTCTACTAGTATTACCTAATAAGCCGTATGGTTTTATTAGTAAGTTAAAAATGGCAAAACTAAAATCTATCCTCTTATTGATATACTACAAAATATGTGCAAGCTAAAATACAAATACTACAAATTAAACTTACTTCAAACTTTACTTATAAGAAATACCACCGACAAACTAGATTCCATTATTGGAAAGACGAACATGTGCCCTGATTTGTATTGTGAGATGTCCCTGACTCTACTACCTTCACATAATTTTTTAACCCACCCGACTTGAACAAAGGAACTGTCATTCTAAGTCTCAGTATCGATATATCTTTACCTGAATTGAAGCAGTCCACAGCCGTCCACAGCTTACTGTCTGCAATAATCCTTCCACTAAGTTTATTAGGGAAGGAGTGGAGTGATCAACACGTCGCAGCCCATGTAGCTTTATAATTACCAGCTGTCCAATCAGAATCGACATTGGATAGGAAAAACAGGGAATTTCCCCGTTACCTTTCAACCCTGACCTGATGACATAATTCACGATTACTCATGATAAAATTGCAGTAAAAGCATTTAATGGAATGAATATTCATTATGAATCAGGTATAATGTTTAGGTTAGTTCTTTGCCTTTGGAAATCGAGGACGTTGGGAGTTTAGGGTGTTGGGCTTCCTGTGCTGAGCCCACAATTCCTTGCGCGTAAGGCAGCAGYACCAAAGGTTGCAGTAAAAGAGAGGAGAAGAGAAAAAGAGCAAAAAATATCGTCTTTTTAGCCCCTTTTTCAATCATGGACCCTGCAGGAAAGAAAGTCACAGTTGCTAGAGATCCCTGGGCACGCTTTGAAGCATGGAGATACCATCCTTCTATAAACAAGCACGGTAATATTCGGAGAATGTTTCCAGGTCTTGGATGGGGTATTGGAGCTTTCGTTGTTGCTTGTGTGTTGGAAAAAGTATTTGAAAAACCAGATGAAGGGCATCATTGAGAACAGAAGACTGTTAAACAATAAATTGAACTATTTTGTGAAGATAACCACTTGTACATTCAAGACATGGATCAGGATCGACGTCTGTAAAATTGGCTATATTTGCAAGAAGAGTCTACAATCATTGTACATTTTGGTGGATGTTGGGAATATCCAACTGCCTACTTCTTGCAATCAAAGACCTTCTGGTTACACATTATCTTTAAATCCTTTTAGTCTTAAATCTTTATATTATTGTGCGTCTATTAATGCAAAAAAATTGTAATTTGAGTGTATTGAAATTTAGTATATTTTGGTGTTTTCTCTGATTTTATTTAAATGTTTCAACCCGGGGTTTCAACCATTCACATTCACAGACTACTTATTTTAAACAATTAAGCACTAGTTGATCTTTACATTGCTTCACAGTCACACTTATTATTTGCCGTCACAACAATAGAGTTGTGGTGAACACCAATCGAAATTTTCCAATGACATTGGCAGAAAACACAAAGTTTTCAAGGGCATGTGTCTATGGAATGTTATGGAAATGGATTTATTGACCTCCTGACCTCCTGACGTTATAATGATAATACTATGCATGCTATTAGAAAAGCACTGTAAAAACTGTTACACTGCTAACCCTTGGGTTGAGAGGCTATTTATTGTTGTTTAGGTGTTTGCTGTTTTGATGGGAAGTCCTGAAGAGGTGCTCGTCTGAAACTACCTGAAGCTAAATACAACCTCTGGAGCCCAGGATACATGTACTAGACTGCATACAGCTGGCTGCTATTTAGACCTATGAATTTCCATTGTTCCTTTTCTGTAAAATTGCCATTCCCATAAACTTTTTTCTTTCAAACATTGGATCTCACACATGTGTAATACTGCACTCATTTAGACATTCTTTCTCAGTACATCTATCATGTTTATTTTCATTTTTCCCACCACCACAAGGTCAGGTACCAGTTTTGAAAACCAAAACAATGGCAGCTGAATTATGCTTGCGACCTAATTTCATGATAGTATGAATCAATATCCCATTCACCCTTTACCTTCATGGGATATTGACTGATACAATCTAAACCATTTTGGGCTGCAGATCTAAATGTTAATTGTTTTGAACAAAAGAAAACCCTAAATAATTTTTTCCTAGCTTTTGTTTTCGGCATGGTTTGTGCTGAAAATGATTTTTCAAGGAACATAAGCAATGGTTTTACACAGTGTTTGCACATGGTCCACTTTCGAGTAGTTTCCTGTACCCCTCATAAAAGAGAAGTAACGCCTGGTTGATATCGTATTCTGCATTATTGTAGTCGTACGCCAAACAATATGGAAACATGAAAACATTTCGGATGACAAGATCTATTTCAGAACCATGCAAGTAACAATCAAAGTAGACATTTGAGTAATCCAGTACCACTCGAAAGCTGGTTTTTCATTGCTCCCTAAGTACAGTACCGCTTTTGGTAGGTTAGGTTTAGTGCTATTGTTTCAATGACCAATTCATTGTTTTTTAATCAAATGATGTAACTCGTTCTGAGCGGTAGGGGCTGGCTCAGACATTTGAAGGTTTTTCACAGAGTTTTTTCTAAAATGGTTAGACTCAAGAGTTTTTCAAGTGCACTTGAATTAATTATATAGCATACGAACCTTGTCCTTCCTCTAGTGCATAAACTAAAGATGTATTTAATTTATTCAGGTCTTTGCCTTGTTTTACTTTGTCCTAAAAGAAAATCTTCAAGACTGTATGCAAATACAATTTTTGCCAAGTTTAAAGAAAATACAAGAATTAAAAGGGGGGCTGTGGCCCTGTTGGCATTACCCTAAATCCTGCCCTGAAAACCTTAAGATATCAAACATGAAAGATAAAAAGTGACATATTTATTTATTTATTTAACCAATAACTGCAGCATTCATGACAGTAATGGTCTTTACAAAACAAAAAGCCAAAAAAACTGCTGAACTAAATGGTATCTTACACAAAAATGTTTGAAACAAGCAAAGAATACAAGGATATTCTCAGGGAACGAAAACTGAGGCACAATCTAGGTTCAGTCTGCATGACAGTAAGCCGTGACAATGAAAAAACTCAACTCTAAAGCACTAGAAAATTTGAATAAAGACAAAAAAACTAGCCAACCGAAGCAAAAAAAAATGATAAGCATGACCAGAATAAAATACTAAGCAAAGGTATTGAATGTATAACTTAAATTTCTGCATGCTGCACTTACAGTGTTATCTATTGATGTCAAATGGCCGACACATGCTTGTCTGGTCTGAGTACTACCTATTATTAGAGTGGTTAAATATTATACATAGATTTCCTCATTCTGCTCCCTAAAAGATACCAAAGTAATGGTTCTAAATTTCAATGTCCTAAAAGATACCATGTCACTAACTTTAACACCTAAAAGTTATGAGTACCAACCTGGGGTAGGGGAGTGGATGGGGAGATTTCAAGTCCTGTTGTATGTTTTACCAAATAGACCAGTTTCAAATCCTAAATTACTGCTGTATTTCTTGATTACAGAATCATTTACGCAGGGTTAGCCTGGTATCAGTGTTGAAATATTCACAAATACCAATAGTAAAGTAAATTAAAGAATGCACAACTTCAACAGCGTAAAAACTTCCAGACTCCATGGACCTCGATTGGAACACGTGAATATTCTGCACAAAATCAAGGCTGACCCTGTGTAAATGACTGTAATCGAGAAACAGTAGTTATTTGGATCTTGAAACTGGTATATTAGCCTAACTTTTGTAAGAGCCACAACCAGGAAACATTTTAATGCTTACAAGACAAGGTCATGTAATGCATTTCTTCAAAGGAGACTGTTTGAATTAACATTAGAGAACAGTCAAAGTTTTGAAATCAATATTTGCAAAGAATGTATAGCTGTTTAGCTCCTGCTCACAAAGTCATGAACGTTTCTTTGAAAATTTTACTTTATTAAAATCTGAATTTTTTCAACACTTGACCATCAGCCAAATAGAAGATCAATACATGTAAAAGTAGCATAGTCCTTCAAATTACCATTTGGATTAGTTTCCTTTGTAAAAACTTATAAAGTATTCCAATACAATATCCTTTTACATGTATCAACATTCTTCCTTCTCTTGTTCTACATACTGAAAAAGATTTTGTGTTAACAGTCTTTGATTCTGCTGTAGAAGGTAGTTCAGCTGAGAAGCAGGTTTTTGTAAAAGCTGGACAAGATTAACATGCAATTCTTTCAAAGGTGGCAGTTTGGCACACTCTCTGACACCAGTTCTAGAGAGTAACCTGTTTTGGACCTTTGCACCAAGGAGCTCTAGCTTTGGCTGTTTCTTGACAGCATCTATCAGAGGTTTCACAATTGGTTCCTTGGAATACATAATGCAAGTTGTACATAGGAACAGCGGTGAAATCTCTTGGTAAATGGAATTCTCTAAGGCCTTGTGGGTTACTTTGTTGGGGAATACTTTAACCTTGATGTCACTTCTGCTCAAGTTATGTCTAAGGTTCTCCCATTCAGTGGTGTTCATGTCATTATACTGAAAGACAGCCACCATTTCATTATTGTCAAAGACATCTTTCACTTTAGAAGCAATCATCATCTTCTTTGGATTAGGCTAAAGAAAGAATATTTTTAAAGAAAGTTAAATTCATAAATCAGAAAAATTGACAAAATCATAGTAGATTTTAAGCTTATAAACGGGATTCAAATTTTTTTTTTAAATCCTGAACGCAATTCTTGCTTATTTTACAAAAGAACATTTCAACAACAAAACAGAATACTTATATGAGTTTCAAGAAGTTTACAAAAATTACCTTGATTTCTCTGACTTTGTTTCGACCAGCTTTGCAACGTGCAGCCATAAACCCGAGAGGCTTTTGAATCTTGATTTGAGAGGCGGTACTTGCTTCACGGTTTGAATATCGGCTAATACAGATATCTAGAACATTAAGCATTACAAAAATGGTGATTAATTAGGAAATAATCCATCAAGATAGTGAGGAATGCATGATTACCTTGAATGATACGTAAAGACCCTCTAAACGAAGCCCTGGCCGCCATTTTGTCGAGCAATGAACTTGGGAGAATGGGCCTTAGTTTTACGCAGGGAACCCAACCAAGAATAACTAGCCGGGACGATACTCAGGGGGGAAGGGTAGAGCAATTATTAGCTATAATGATAAAAAGGTATGTAGCAATTATGATTAAAGTTGCGGTCGTAAAACTGAAAATCACGCAACACAAAACACATTGCGCGAGAATTTGCTCACCATCTAATCAAATACATGAATACTATACAGGATGCAGGAAATGCCGCTGACAGGCTTGAGAACAAAAAACACCTATACCACGAACACTACCATACTACTACTACCATACTACAACTAGTAGTATACCACTACTAGTATACTTCTACTACTAACACCAGCACCACTACCATTACCACCACCACCACCACTACTACTATCTACTCACTACTTACTACTCACTACTCACTACTCACTACTCACTACTCACTACTCCTGCTGCTGCTGTTGCTACTGCTGTTGCTGTTGAAGTGCGCCCGCACTTTCAGTTGCGTCATTCCTATCCAAAATAACGGTTTTTGTCAGTTGTTCTTTTATAAAAGAAATAAAAAACTTGCTTCCTGTACTGTAAGGAGTTATAAAGAACTTGGGGATTGACAGAACACTCAAGAAGTGTCGAGAAGCACTCCGCTACGCGTTGTGCTTCTCCTAACACTTCTCGTGTTCTGCCAACCCCCCGCGTGCTTCATTATAACTGCACACAGCAAGCGCGCGTGTTTTCTATTTCTTCAAGAGTTATCGCGTCATAATTAATGACTTCGTAGAGTGATTTTGTTTAACCAGTTAAAGAAAAATGTTTATGTGGTTAGACTAGTTGATAAAAAAAACAAAAAACAATGGGTTTACTGAGAGTCTACTACTAACTTTTCGCGCCAGTGTTATGAGACGACCGCTCTCGGCACGAGATCCGGGATCTTTATTCTACTCTCTGTGTGTTAAGCTAATTACATATGAGCTCTATTTATAATAGTTCTATGACAGGTGTCAGTCTCTAATCAATGTGATAATATATCGTTGAATCATGATTGGCTAAAAAAATAAGTAAATTCCTGAAGACGATATTCTAGAGATGAGTAACACGAGTGAAAATCTTGGAATTAAACACACACACTAAGTTAATATATAGAGGATATTACATGGGCGCGCGGAGATACGAACTTTATCTTCGAGTGTTGGAGAGATTTTCAACACAAGAAGATAAATTTCGTATCTCGCGCCCATGTAATATTCTGTTTATTATATAATTATTCATAAAATCAACTTAATAAACCTTTTATTATTATACAAAGTTTTTATTTATAAACCATTAGCATGGTAACGATATTTTCACATGTGAAAATATCATTTTTTCGAAAAGGAGAAATATAGGTATTTAATGGATAATTATATTATAAATGAATATATCATAAATGTATAGAAAAGGCTACGAGGAATATTTCTATCTAGAGAATAATCCTAAAATAACTGAGCAAAGGGGTAGAAAGTGTGTAGGGCGTAACCAGAGGTGCACATGCTAATGGGAGGAGCTAAGAGGTTTACTTGTGAATTCAATGCATACCATTATCTAAACTTGTGCGTGATGGTAGCCTTGCTGAAATCTTATATCGATATTTTTATAAAGCTAATTGATCGTTCTTTATCTCGTTTTCATAAGATAAGAAATAGTGATTAGAAAACTGATGTCTAGCTTAGTCTGTAAAAACATTCATTTTCTCTCTCATAACATCAGTCCCTTGCAGAGCGATACGCCCTTGAGTTGCTTCTGCCCATGTCTAGTAACTCGCGTAGCGTTCCTACAGGTAGGCTGGTCCACTTTAGGTTATCCTTCTGACGCCGTGTTCATTTTCTCCCCACCCTCCCCCCACTAATCCTCCTTTGAATGCGGTCTTCATACCTCTCTTCATAATTCTACTATTTTTTCACGGGTTAAATAAAATCTCTCTATCACTTATCAGAGCCTAGCATCTTATGAGAAAAAGTATGCAAATGAGCTTTGTTGTTTCGGCTTACTCGTTTCTTACTGCCGCAAGAGCGGCGGCCGATCACAAATAAACTATCGTACAAATGAGTGGTGTAGTTACATAAAAAAAACATTTGTTTTAGCGCGAAGAATCATGGTCAGGTGGTTGGAGAAGAAAAAACACTAGAAAATAGCAACAACATAAAGATAAACTTGCGAAAAAATATTTTTAGACCTTAGAAAAGCAATGGTATCCACCAATCCAAATTTTAATTTTAAAATATTATCATAAAATATTTATTAAATGTTATTTCAAAAATACTTTAAAATACCGAATATTTTTTGATATACACCGGTTTATAAAATGTTCGAAAACCAAACATATGAGAGCTTCAGGTGCCCGAGTAAATTGAATATTCCAAATTCTTAACATTTCTGCCCCGGGCCTAGCCTCCTTTGCAGCCGTTATTAGGGTCGTCACGCAACGACGACCCTAAGAACGGCTGCAAAGGAGGCTACCCCGGGCCCTTCAAAAACAAGCTGTGATTTCATAATGAGCTAGACTATTTTCGTAAACATGAATCACAGACTCTCTCAAGCTTCCACTTTTGAGTTTCTGCTCTTGGGGTAAATATGAGAATTAATATATGTTAAAAAAATAAAATACAACTACTAGGTACATATGATGATTCATTTTACTACTGAATCGGTCAGGCACTTTGTTCGAACTGAACGGATGAGCCAGCGGTCTAACGAGTCAGCTGTTATCATTGGCTCCTACAAGACTATAGGTTTCTTTTGTCAAGAAACTACTTTAAACTTTAATGCTGCTCAACAAACTCAGTATGAACACTGATATAACGAATTATATTACGACTTCTTTTCTTACTAGAATATACATTTTTTGAAAACAGTTAGTGTTAGATCAAACTATGACAAGTAATTTTGATACCTCTCTATCAGGATGAAGTTGGACCTTCTAAACTTTCTACTCTTCTTAGCCTGCCCCTTGCTTGTAAAGCTGGACGAAAGATGTCAGCAAGCAAGCAACACTTTAAACGGTAAGAAAGATCGAATATCATTTCTTTATTGATTAGTTTATACGAAGACGAAGGAACTATCTTTTTCAGGATTTGTTTTACGAGTTTTTTTTTGACTCGTAATTAGTTTAAATATTTGTTATAAGCTGTTTTCCCCCCGTTTTGTTTTGTAAAAGTGTTCGAATTCTATTTTATCTTCTTGTTCTTCTTCTTCCACACTTTGAAGTGTTTGTATTGTTTATCCTTTATGTGTTAATATCAAAATTATTTCAGACAGAACGTACTGTCATAAAAGAAACAAAGAGGAAAAAATTGAAATTCAGAGATATTTCTGCGCAGTAATGATAAACCTATTTATGTTATAAAATTTTATTGCATTATCGATAGAAATTCTGCTAGTATTAGCTCACGAGATGAATTCCAGAATTGTATTTTTTTGTTTCCTAACTTTAATAGTCAAAGAGCCAAATTCAGTGAAAATCATAGTCAAGGTGACTCTTAGTAGGGAACGTAGTGTACTGGAGTTACACAAGTTAGCTTTAGCTATTCCGTTTTTTGCTTAGGAACACTAACGAATACTAAAGGGAATTATTTGAAAATATTATGACAATGCGCTGCCAACCAACGAATAGCTCTTATTGTGGTCCATCTTAATTCAACCCAGCAGGAATCCAAAGCGAAACACTGACTTCTTGCTGTTTTTGATTTTGTTTAAAACAAGGGGACCAAAAAGTGCTAAAGAAACAATGAGAATGTGGGATGTAAAATGCCTGAAACAATTGGAAGAAATGCTATAGATAATTAAGAGGGATTAAGACTTTGCCGACGAAGTTAAAAAAAGAGGTGTTTTGCAAATTGATATCCGAAAACGTTTACCGAGTCAGTACCTAAAAAGATTCTTAATAAATACCTACATTATAATATCGCTGTTAAAAGCGCTTTTTCATTCTCAGTTTTAAATATAAATTTACAATCTTAATTTTCCGTCATAATAATATATATATACGTTACCCAAAAATTAATGTTCAGGTGTYTTGCGATTGATGAATAATCAATATTGATTATTATGAGTTTACCGATTAGTATCTCAAATGGTTCTTCTCTACAAACACCTGATACAATATATTTTCCTGGTTGCAACGCGCTTTTTTAGTCCCATCTTAAATATAAATTTATACTTTTTCGGTCATAATAATATCTATACGTTACCCAAACTGCATGTTTGTTAATTTTTATCAATGCAACAGAATATTGATCAATATTTGCGCTTTCAAATGATATTTTCTTGACTCTTACGTTGCACCATGATTGATATTTTTTTGTCTTTTAGCAATATAAATATTTTTTTCTTTTTATAGAAGCAATGATTAACGTACTTGTCGGTTGGGATCATTTGTTTTATGAATACAAGAACTTTCCTCGACCTTAAAGTGCTTATAAGCCTTTRCACAATATTTTCAGAATTGATTCTTTAGATAGTGRATAGTTGATTGTGAAAATATTTCGTCATTTGAATGTCGGGTCTTTAAGATACGAAGGTTTTTATTCCCAATATGTTAATGACTATGACGTAACATAAGGGATCATTTAATATACAACACTGCACTCGTTTTGGATTACAGTATTTTAAAAGCATCACCCTTTTACTCGTGACTCACGTAAAGGTTCTTACAAATTTGTTTTCAAAAAATGTCCAGCGTTCAATATTAAAAGTTGCCACAAAATAACTCAAATCCCTTATGTTACGTCATAGTCATTAACATATTGGAAGTATAAATCTTCGTATCTTAAAGACCCGACATTCAAATGACGAATTATTTTCACAATCAACTATTCACTATTTAAAGAATCAATTCTGAAAATATTGCGTAAAGGCTTATAAGCACTTTAAATTTTTTGATAGAGATCAAAAGCTTTCGGACTAATGAGTCTACCCACAGGGAATGAGGATTAATTAGTCCAAAAGCTCGGATTTCTATCAAAAAATTTTAAGGTTGAGGAGTCGTCCTTTGCATTTATAAAATATATTAATGATTATTTTTTTCTTTTAGTGTAAGTTTTTAGCAATATATATTATCGTTCCTATCGTAAGCACTTTCAACCCTGAAAGTCGGTAGCCAATCTCTTATCCACCCAGAGTCCTCCATCGCCTTCCGCTTTCCGCTGACCAAAAAGCCGGACGACTCTTGGCTCGAAATTGGTCAGTAGCATGCAGTACAACTTCATTTCTGGGTCCTTCTCTTTACCTGGTAATAGTATCAAATTCATGCAGTGCGCATGCGCAATGTACGAAAACTTCTTCTAGATTGTTCGTGCTCGCATTCAAGTAAATAAGGGCAACTGAGGCCTGCGTCATTCGGTGGTATCTCAAGCATTTGTTTGTTTAATTTAATCAGTAACACTAATTTTCTTATGTCAGAGTGCCAACGCACGCTGTGAGTTACAGAGGCTATAGAGCACTCTTTCAAAAATGGCCGCCATTGAGTTTTACAAAAGATATGATGTATTTAAACTGTAGAGATTTGTGCGTAATTTTCCCCCGAGTTCTTATGTAAATTGTCTCATTTTTGTGTTTTTCTGTCTATTCAAATTCCTATAGCTTGATCTTAAGAATTTCATATCTTTTTCTCGAACTCCTACACGTCACTGTAAAATGTGTATCCAATTTATTCGTACTTCAAATGTGGGGTAGTAATTTTTATATTTATGTATTTCAGAATTGGTTTTTGAGGAATTATTGCGGTGACAATTTAGTATTGTTTTAATTGTTTACCTCGGCGCAACAAGCTCCTTTGTTCCGTTCTATTGATGTGCTTTGTTTAGTTTGAACACGAGCTTTGTTTTGGGCTAATGTTATGTCATTCACAGGTTCATACACCGAGGTTTGGCTTGTTCTAGTAGTCTATAAATGCGTAGCAACTAGATGTATTTGGCATAGTATGCACAATTTTAGCAACGTTATATAGTTTAGCGAGAATTCATTGACGTCATGTTTATTTAACCTGATATGATCCCCTGGAGTTGTTATGAAAAATACGACCTCCAATCTCGGCATGAAGTTGGCGAGACTTCGGTCCACGTATTACACCTGTCACAAAATGGCGGACGAAAGTAGCTAGCAGAAAAGCTGGTAACATCAATAATTTTAAAGAATATGGCTGCCGGAGGCTAAAAGAGATAGCTTTGATAATTGATGATTGATAAATGATAAATTTCTAGGAAAATTCAAATGAGTATGATTTTAAAAATAATCTTAGCTGAAAAAAGCATATTCAAGTACAAGACGAAGACCAGTTAAACGCTTCAACCCAACTGAACTTTGAAATTTCTGTGTTGAATGATGTTATAAAATTCCTGATCAGAAAATTAAACTAGGAATTCAAGGAGCCTTAATTTTTTTACAAGGAGATATTTTAAAGTGGAAATGTGAGGGAATAACTGAATAAACTCTTACGATAATTTAAAAAAGTAAAAACAAAGTAGCTTTAGCTGGATTGATAACTATCCGGGGAAACAACCGAAAACTTCAAAAAAAAAAAGATAAATTAAACATACGGAGGCTGTTGAATGCTAAGTCATTGAGAGTACAAGGATCGTTTCCGTTTTTACTGATAAAATAACGAAAAACACGAATTTTAGTATTTATTTAGTTATACGCCATTGGATTAAATTGGAGGTATTACCCGATTCTACATGCATATTCCCATTTAATTACAGCATAGTTACCGTTGCTACGCCTGTGAGTCACGTGGTACAAAGCTTCCATATATAGACTTCTCTTGATTGTGTAGTAACACTGTGATAATACTGACTTAACGTTTTAACTTCTTTAATTTTCTTAAAAAATAGGTACAGTTTACCAACTTTCAAATCACTCCTGGCCGTTATTTTCTCCACAAAGAATTGAGGATATAAAACATTGTGGCCCAAAAATAACGGCTTCAAGTGGCACTTCTAAAATACCTCTTATAGAGACCCGCCATGGAATTACCATCCCTACTTCCGGTTCTTTAGAGCTTGGAAGCTACTCATCGTCATGTATGACTTCGATTTCTCTTTGCGCAAGAGGTGAGTTTTGTGAGCGCCTGCTCAAACACTGCATGTTATAAAGAAGAAACCAACACGACACGACACTACACCACACCACACCACACCACACCACACCACACCACACCACACCACACCACACCACACC
>NW_022259426.1:181120-191842 GCF_009602425.1 Actinia tenebrosa | reverse complement strand
ACACCACACCACACCACACCACACCACACCACACCACATCACACCACATCACACTACACAACACGACACAACAAGATACGACAAAACAAGCAAAACACAGCAGAAAACAACCGTGACAAACTGATATCAAGCCACCAAAGCAGCCAGCCAGCCTACTAACCACGAATTAACGAAAGAATGAATTAAATAAGAACGAAAAGAATGAAAATATCGAATTGATTTAACAAAATGAATAATGAATGAACAAAAGAAATAAAGAACAAACAAACGAACACTATCGATGAATGAATTACAAACGAATAGATGAATGAGTGAATGTGATCGCGGATGAAGTTGAATTAAATAACTATTTAGACTATAGGAATGAATGAATAAACGAACAGATAAAATGAAAGAGAGAATGAAATGATTGAGTTTATAAAATGTGAACATGAATTTATGAATGAATGAACAAACGGATAGATGGAATGAATTCGAAAAAGTGAATGGGATGAATTTAATTGAGGGGAGAAATGAATAAACTATCGAAAGAACAAAAAAAAAAAAAAAAAAAAAAAAAAAAAAAAAAAAAAACGACAATAAGATTGAACAAGTAAATTATTTAGAAGATAGATAAATAAATATATCGGAATGATTGATCTAATGAATGTAAATTTTACTTATACAATCATACAGGACTTTCAACAACATTGTGGCTCAAGCCTTATAACACACTCGAATCAACGGAGCCCGATAAAAGTCACCATATCTTGGGAACAAATGCCTTTTGGGTGACAAAGACCCATGATAAAACAAGTGGTTTGGACAGAATAACAGCCGAAATCAGGACCTCGACTGGAAAAGTTTCCGTAAATACCGTTATCAAGTACAACAGTTGGAGTCATATTGGGACAACATGGGCAAATGGCGTCCTGAAAATTTACGTGAATGGGTTGAAGGTAGTATTTTTTAATTTTATAATTTTGAAATTCTATTATCAAAGCCGCTGTAAATGTAGTTTCAAATAGTCTCCCTCACAGTTCCTTGCACCATAATTACTGATCTTATCAAAATCCATTGTTTTCAGTCTGCATTATCCCAACGAATGCATAGAGGAAAATCAGACATATTTAGTTTATTCATTATTGGCTTTGTTTCTATGATAAACAAGCTAGAAAGAAAACAATTGGATTTTGATAAGAACAATAATTATACTAGATAATCACTTCGGCACGACCGTGCCTATTCATAGAAGCGAGGACAGCGGTGAGCTTGCACGACTGATAGTCTCCTATCATTGCAAGGTCACCGCCGTTATCGCTTCGATGCATAGGCACGGTTGCCTTTTCAAAATGGTACAGGGAACACGGTGAAGGGAGCTATTAACTATTGTTCAGAGTTATTTAGCCTTAGCTGTTTATGTCTAATATTCATTTGTTTTAGTGAAGGACGGTGGAATTTCAAAGTGTTTGCCTGTTGTTGAAGTTTTGCAGCCTTTACTTGACCCTTGGGATCCAGACTGTGGGACATATTACGACCACGCAGGGGATCGGAGCTAGTCAAAAGCATATATTTTCATCCCAATCAATCAACCGCACATACTTTTTACTTTCGTTTCAAAGGTAAATGAATCAAACAGCACGATCAGTTCATCGGCACCCTTAACGACGCAAGGATCCTTATATCTTTCACGTTCACCACTCTTTACACAAAGCAGTGCTGTAGAAGGCCATAATATGTACACTGATCTATCTATATGGTATCAAGGACTATCCGATGACCAGATGTACGAAGCTTTTCACATCCGACCACGTAAGTGAGATGTAAAATCATTGCAAGCTCACCATTTGTGAGCAAAGCTAATTCCTATATCGAAGTGGAATTGAGCGTGTTAGGTTTTGTGGAGGGAGAAAAATCCTTCAAATCAAGGGACAGACCCAACAAACGTGGAATCAAACCCAAAACCCAGTACCACATCTTTGATTCTCACAATAATCAAGGGCCATGAAATACCAAGGTCAAGTGAAACTGTGTTCCATAAACAAGAAAAATAAATTCTACTTTTGTTATTGGGATAATAGTACAAATGAGAAGTGACATGGTGCTTAAGCAATGCGCATACGCACGATTCCATCATCCGCAAAAGTACCAATGCGCACGGAATGTGCGCCTTCCAACATTAGAGCTCAGGCTTTGGGGTTGAGAATGAGGCAGTCGGGATTTTTTTAAACGTTTAAATTTCACCAATTGCATTTCATATCGTCCACGTGATGCCAATATTGTACCACTTGGACAAGTTTTTTATTCCACCTAATTAAATCTTGACTGCACTTGGTATAATATTGGTATCACGTAAACGATTTGAGAGGCACGATCAAAAAAAAAAAAAAAAAAAGAAAAAGAAACTGCCTTTGTCTACTGGTAAGAGTAGTAAGTAGGATTTGTAATAATTATTTTCATTCACTAAAGTTCTTTATTATACC
The DNA here is from genome assembly GCF_009602425.1 of Actinia tenebrosa. Next base: position 189,380 of record NW_022259426.1, on the reverse strand, counting down.
ATTTTTTATCTAGGCTGTCCTTATATGCAGGCCCGTTTCTTCAACTTCTCGTCTACTACATCAAGTCATTCCAACTATAGAGCTGAACATGCCAGCAGTTTAGCACCCCAAAAAGCATGGTGTGGAAAAGAGAACGAGAACGGGACATTCCTCCAGATACAATTTGGAAAGCTAACAAAAGGTACTGATTACCACATATAAGAGCCATTTTCGTATGAGTTGGAAACATCCGCTCCTCGGATCTACATATATTAACCTCATTTATTAAAAATTAAGAATTTATTTTTGTTAATTGTTTTTATCGTATGTAGAACTTTTCTAATGTTTGTACTAAAATGTTTTCCCTTCAAAACCCGACCAAGTTTCTTGAATTAGATGCAGAGATTTAAGGAGCCGCCATGTTTGTTTTCCTGGACAATTTGGCGCATGGGCATAAGTTTTTCAGCCCAAATCTCGTACCCAGAGACTGCATTTCTTCTGGTCTGCGGCGAAGAACGAGGGTTTGGACTTCCGGTATAAGAGCGCATGCGTTCAGTTACTTGCCAAAAATGAATAAAAAAGTTCCCGATTTCTAATTTTTGCTTTGATCGAGAGTAAAAACAGAACTCTGTTTTAAAGCTTGATTTTCATTTATTATATTTCACTTCCGGATAATTGCCTATGCGCCAAAACATTCATCATGCCAGAGCCCTCGTTCTTCGTCCCAGGCCAGAAGAAACACAGGCTCTGGGTACGATATTGTACGTTTCAGCCATGTCTGTATAAAATTAAAATTAAAACTAGTATCGTAATTGGGATTCCTGTGGTTTGGCTATCAACATGGCGGCAAATCCAAAAATTTACATCACGCATTCGCTATTCTTTAATACTGGGCAGCGTGAATATCCAATAGTAACCAGTACATATGCATACTCATAAAGAGGAGGCTATAAGTCAGACAAGATAGACAAAAAATAATCCGAAACTTACCTATAAAGAAGGGACCAAATTTCATAGTTTCATGAGCTCTTCAAGGAAGGTCTTGTAGAAAGTCTTGTGTGACTAGGTATGTATCAGATATTTCGTAGTTTCATGAGCTCTTCATCGTTTTTTCCACTACGTCTCATGAGCTTAGTAGGAAGGTCTTGTAGAAAGTCTTGTGTGACTAGGAATGTATCAGATATTTCGTAGTTTCATGAGCTCTTCATCGTTTTTCCACTACGTTTCACAAGCTTAGTAGGAAGGTCTTGTAAAAAGTCTTGTGTGGCAAGCTATGTACATTCGTTTTAGAACATATATCTAACTCTCGTTTTTTCCCAGTGTGCACTATCGTAATGTACGGCTTCACTGTAAACGGCACGGTAAACTCGGTGACAAAGTTGGCTTTATCAAGCTCTACCGATGGAGTGAAATGGTCAATAGATCACGAGGTATTTAACCTTACATCATTCACAACTTTATGCACGAGCAAATATAATACACTCGTTTTCTATGAAGCGCGACCTGTTCGTCGGCAGACCGAAAAGCGGTTTGGTTCTAGTCTGTCAATCAACCCGTAAAATAAATAAAAAATACTAGTTACCGATGTTTTAGAAATGCAGTTAAACAGTCTGATTGACAAGCAACTAAAACCAACCTTTTTGTATGACCTTTCTCTTAAAAGTATTGGGTCATGCGAGGCCAAGATGAAAATGACAAAGGAAATCACATTTTTTCTCGAATGCATTATTGTGGCATTTATTTTATTTCCATTTTAACCTCACATTCAAGATAATTTTGAGATGGGTACTATTGTCGAACGGGTCGCTCTCAAAGAAAAAGAGTGTAATAAAAGTGGACGTGCATAATCTATGGTTCACAATTTTTTTTTAGAAGAATCAATGGAAATAATTCTGTGCAAAGTGTGATATAATATTTTTTATCATGTTTTACAAATCCTGCTTTTCTTGGAATTTTCTAATGTTTTCTAAACTTTTGTCCCTCAGCTAATCGAAAAGATTGTAAGTTATATATACTTCCGGGTAGATCTTCCCAGACCCATAGAAGCCAGATATCTGCGCATTCATCCTTTAAGCTGGAATGTAAAACCTTGTATTGAGAAAACTAATATCTATGGTTTTCAGATTGGTAAGTCAGATATAAATTATCCATTTACTCACAGCTAGCTCAATGTAATATTGTAAAGGAATAGCCAGCAAACGCTCAGAATATTTTTTAGTACATATTAACACATGTCATATCTGAAAACCAGGCCATTTTAGATTAAACTGTTTCGCTAGGAGCAAATTTTGTTGAATTTTCTATTGGATTTGGTGATTCTATCCACCGCATAACCAAGCAGTGACGTCATAGTGAATTAGGGCAATTGAATACAATAAGCTTGCTCTTCCAGCAACAACTTCGTTATGAGGCCTTGCTAAATGTCGAAAGTTTCGGACGAAAAATCGAACTGCATTTTGATGTTTGAGGTACCCAAAGAACGTCGTGGTAAAGGAGTTCTATTGCCGTTCTCCGACCCCTTTAACATCATAATCAGCCATTCTAAGGTTGAGGAAAAAGAGTAATCTGGAACCAAGAACCTTCAGTCTTACTGCGCATTTTTTTTTTTTTTTTCCCGCATGCTCAATGGAATGCCAGATGAGCGTTTCTGATGTCTCGTCAAAGCATGCGCAGTAGGAATGTTTGGTTCTGGAATCGAGTGTGGACAATCTCGCACCCAGAGCCTTCTTACTGCGCAGATCAATTTCTTACTGCGCATGCTCGACGAAAGGCTCTGGGTACGAGATTGGAGGGCGGAGAGAAAATAAGATATAACATGGAAAATAATGGAATAAATATTTTTTGTTCATAGAGAACGTAAACGTTCGAGTCATGACAGAAGGCTTTAGTGATCCTGGGGTATCAAAACGAACACCTATTTGTTCTATCAAGGTAAGGGACCGATCGAAAATTAGAGGTTAGAGGGAGGATTGGTGTTCTATATTTTACCATGCAGACTCTTTCCACACCCATTCCCCCAAATTTACTGTAAAGATAGTTGTGACCATCCCCTTATATGATACATAATAGTGTATTTTTCAAAATGGTTGTCGAAATATCCTACTTAGACAGTGCAAACAACAAGTTTCATTTTAATACCATAATACCGTATAATTCTAGTTAWAAACCCCCCCCCCCCCCCCCCCCCCGGTTGTAAGCCACCTCTAGTATCTCGCGATAATGACACAAAAATTTGGAAAACAGATAAAAGAAATAAAGTAGCAATTTGTTCTCTCCCACACTCTATTTCCTTCCTTCCGGAGTGACCAAGAGTAAGGACGTAAAGAAACCCTGGCAGTGACCATCCTCAGTGTCAGGCCTTTACTAATGATTTTTTATTTTTAGTGGGTTGATTGGGATGGAGATATATGGGGATTTTAAGGAGATTGGAAATTGGTGCAGGTACCTCGAAGGAAACCTTGTGTCCTATTGTGCAGCACATTGACAACTTGTAAAACCCTGAATTAAAAAACATGGAAACACGCCCGAATAGATGAGGTCTATCCGGATTATTTTACGAGTCCTATATTTTTAGGGATGTGAGATTCATGTGCTCCTTCTTTTAGGTCAATGAAAAAGAGCATTGTAAAGGTGGCAATGGCCACAACATTGTGGTTCTAGAGCCCTCCACTGGACATGTTACAAGTTCCAGGAGTTTTGACACCTTTAACCAGACGACAGCAGCAAAGGAAATGGCTGATTACTTAAGAGCGATTGATGAACGCTTTATTGTAGTGGTCGCCGTGAAAGGCTCTGGGCATAGGTAACTGAATGAAATGAAATTCACTGGTGAAGATACCGCAATTACAGTGGTTTAGAATGACTTTAATCTTAAAAACCTCATTTTTATCGATACTTTGAAATCAAATGCAACCTCTGGATCTAAGTCATGCAGGCCACGTCTCACTCACAGATTGAACCCTGAAACAACCTCTGGGCTGCTGTAAATCAGGGCACAGCTAACTCACAGATCGAACCCTGAAACAACCTCTGGGCTGATCTAAGTCAGGGCACGGCTAACTCACAGATCGAACCCTGAAACAACCTCTGGGCTGATCTAAGTCAGGGCATGGCTAACTCACGGATCGAACCCTGAAACGACTTTTGGGATGATCTAAGTAAGGGCATGGCTATGTCACAGAGCGAATCCCGAAACAACCTCTGGGATGATCTAACTCAGGACATGGCTTTCTCACTCACAATCAACTGTCTTCAGACAGAGTTCTAACTGAAGCCAGGAAACTCAAAGCTCGCAATTTGCAATATAATTGTGACCGATATATTTAGTACTTCGTCATTCGTTTCTGTGACGGGCAACAAATAATTTTGTTACGTATTCTGATTGGGCGAGAGGGCATCACGTGAACGTAAACAAGTTTCGATGTTTCTCCGGCAACGGCTTTCAGCGGGCAACAATATGTTGTTGACCGGTAATAACAATATCGGAAGTAATTTTCCCGGAAATGCAAGTTTTTCCTATTTGTGAAAATCAAATAATTAAAAAATTGTCTTGTGTTCTTGGACACTTAGTATATAACAAAACTTAACGGAACACTTATTGACTGGAACCTCGGGAAAGCAGTGTGTTTTGTGATCCCTCGCCGGCGATGTTTACCTCGGCTTATCCTGTTTCCCTCGGTCCCAATCAATAAGTGTTAAATGTCATATGTTGTTTAAAGGTACATCAGTGACAGTGCAGAGGAACTATATCGCATAGGTGCTATTGATCCATTAGTTTCCTGCGAAAACTGTTCGTGGATTCTGATTGGACGACATGGCTCTCGCCGATCCTGGGTACAACAGGCACATCGTAAAACAAGAATGGGTCCAGCTTCGCTAGAAGTGAACATCCCCCTAGAGGGTACGTATGCATATATAAATATAGCGCTCCCCTCTCATCAATGCGACCCGGGTTCAAGTCGCGCCGGTCTCGGTGTCGTATGTCGTAAGTAGTATGTGAGTTGAGTTGTTTGATGGTATTCTCCGGGTTCACCGGTTTTCCTCCCTCCGCAATAATCAACTTCTAAATTCCAATTGGCATTCAGGCATTCAGTAGATGAAGAGCCACTCTGTGGAAATGCCAGTGTAAATCATATTTATTTGATTTTATTGATAAAGAAAACATATGTATTGGGAAAATCTGCAGACTTGAATTACTTGGTGTTACTGTAAAAATAGGCCTTTTGCAACACAGACGTGACCCTTCCCCGTAAAAAGAGACGTTGTGTCAAAATGAACAGAAATGGAAAGAGCGTCTAAATAATAGAAAGAAGGCAAAGTTTTAGTTGTCGCGAAATTGCTTTATTGGACAATCCGCTATTGCTGAGATGAACAATTTCCTGTCGAATAATATCAGGTAAAGGCTTTCCCGGCACATAAACACGGCCAAGACTATTTCTGGTCGCCATGTTTACTTGGTTTTCCGGCTATGTTAGCACTGATTAACCAATCAAAACGTCGTATATTGAATTTAAAGTTGATTGGAATTTTGATATCTTCGTTTTCGACGTTGTAAATTTCAACTGAATAATGAAATCAAAATTCGAAAATTCAAATCATTAATCGACTCTAGGGGTCAACGCGTGAGCTTGTTTGACTGTAAAAAGTCTCTCAACCTCAAAGCATGTTAACTAACCAAGTTTAATATTTATCTTTGGACAGAAAACAACGACCCCAAACACTGGTGGAGACTTGATCAGATTGTCAGTAGCAAAATCGTAGACTCCAGGACCAAAGTCAAAACACCTTTTACTGGTAAAACCACATACAACCACATTTATGGATCAACATATAAAGCAACAGTAGCTTTGGAGTCTACTTCCTGCTTGCTAGATCCTGACCGCTGCCCTGGTGGACTAACGATTGCCTATTGGTTGGCACTATACAAACACTCCTTGCCAAAGTCAATATTTAATCCATCTTTTATAGCTTTGGAAAACGAAAAAGGTAACTTATTTATTGCCTTGTAGATACGCTAACTTGAATCTTAGTGAAATTATTATCCTGGGATCATTCTTACAAACTTAAGAAATCAAAATGCTGAGTTTAAACAAAGCAAACCGAAACTATGTATATCAAATATATATGTTTAAAAGTCAAAGTTCAGTTTCATCTAAAATTAAGAAAAGGGACCTATTTTCGCAAGGTGCTTTACTTTAGGAACCTATTTTTGCAGGGTAATACTTGATTCACAGACCTATACTTTTGCAGGATGTTAGTTAATTTAGGGACCTATATTATCGCAGGGTGCTACTTCTTTTAGGGACCTATTTTCGCAGGGTGCTTTACTTTAGGAACCTATTTTCGCAGGGTAATACTTGATTCACAGACCTATACTTTTGCAGGATGTTAGTTAATTTAGGGACCTATATTATCGCAGGGTGCTACTTCCTTTAGGGACCTATTTTCGCAGGGTGCTTTACTTTAGGAACCTATTTTCGCAGGGTGTTACTTGATTCACGGACCTATACTTTTGCAGGATGTTACTTAATTTAGTGACCTTTATTATCGCAGAGTGCTACTTCCTTTAGGGACCATTTTCGACGAGTACTCGCTTAAGGGCTTGTGTACACGGCTTTTAGACCCTGAAAATGACAAGAGACAGTTATAATTTCCATTAAGCCCTTGAAAGTATAATAAGCGATTGGTCCCCTTGTTTGAAAATTTTTCGGTTGGATCGGGATCATAATATTTCTCCAGTTTACCTCCATCCACAAAGCTTAAAATACAAATTTTCAAAGTTAGTTGGCCCAGCTCAGAGGTCGTTTCAGGGTTCGATAAAATTCAAGGTTTTTGAAATAACAACCATCGTCTATGCATTGCCACAATGATATATTCAGCGAAGTAATGTCGAGGTGAGGCCTTATTTGCTCCTGGCGCGAAGCAGATATAAGTTTCCTTTATAATTATTTGATTTGAGAGCATCTCTTTGGATTTTCCGGTTTTTCTCCGTCCCTCAGCAAAACCTAAAACGCTAATTTCCGATACGATCAGAGTGAGTTAGCCGTGCCCTGGCTTAGTTGGCACAGCCCAGAGGTTCGGTTCATGATTCCACTGAAAATCACAGGCTGAGCAGAAAGACTATTCATATTCAATGTATATTCATTGATGAATTATCTACTGTATGCTCTATTACTAAAAACTATATAGGGCTAACCTCAATGTCTTCCTTTTCAAAATATGTAATCTACATTTTTGAATAAAGTATTATTATTATTATTATTATGAATATATTACATTAGCATATACTAACTTGTGTACTTCCTAAGAACGCGCGCGCTCATTGGTTAATTGGAGGTGAATATTGTACGATATTCACCTCTGAATCTCGGAATATTGAGTCGGCAACAAAATGGCATCTGCCGGCAATCATTTTGCTACAATTTCCAATGAGGAAATTGAAAAAATGAAAGTAAATACCATTCCTATCAATACTAAAAAGGCAACGAAGCATGGCTTAAAAGTTTTGCTAAAAGTTTTGCGTGAATTTGTCACGGAAACTAAAAGTTTCTGTTTGTTTGTTTTTATTGAATTGTTGTATATAAAAATAAGTTACTCTGTACACAAGTTGGTATATGCTAAAACAATTATTCGCCTCAGGCTCAGTGAATATGGAGAATATTTACCACGCCGCTAGAAGACTCGCGTATCGGTAAATATTCCCCGATATTCATTTTGCCTTCGGCGAATAATTGCTAATGATATCTACACATGTGAAGATAAAACCTTTCAGTTTGGTAAGCATTAAATAGAAAAAATCTACTAGGATCGTATTTCATCGATAATTATATATTACTGAAAAGAATATTACATAGCCGCTTGGAGATACGGATTTTATCTTCTCATGTTGAGATTATCTTACTTGTTTGCTGTGCTAACTCGTAAAATATCACCTCAACACTCGAAGATACTGAAATCCGTATCTCCGCTCCGCGCGGCCATCGAAATCCTCCATGTAATACATACAGCATCATACGGCATCTAATTCCAGTAACTTCTTTTGACAGCCAAGTGCTTTACATGGCTCACAGACCAAGATCGCTGTTGTGTTTTCCCCTTTGTCTATAAAGGAGTTACCTACACAAGTTGTACTGAAGTTGACCATCATCGGTTATGGTGCTCTTTCACGCCAAATTTTGAAAATCACCAGTGGGAGAATTGCTTAGGTTAGTAATGATGATAATAATAATAATAATAATAATAATAATAATAATAATAAAAATAATAATAATAAATAACTTTA
>NW_022259426.1:134012-148350 GCF_009602425.1 Actinia tenebrosa | reverse complement strand
ACGCAAAGCATTATGGGGATGTGAAAGTCGAGAATATATTTAATTTATAAGGATGATTTACAAATGAAAAAACAGCAGTACTTTATTTTCCACAACCGCATTTGTTTATATAAAAATACTGCAACCATACTACTATGCTGTTCACTTATAAGTGATTTTGAAAATAATTTTTCCCCTTCATATACACTTTAAAGTACAAAACAGTAAAATAATATTACTAGTATAGTTCATGAATCTCCTTTAACCATTTAACTATACATTTTTCTTTGATTTTGTTCTAGTACGTTACCTTCTTCGGTATGGTTAATAAGAACTTTGAGAGTGACTTCGCCATTGACGACATCAGCTTCGACACGAAGCCATGCACAACGATTAACGGTAATGCACGACAAACCCACAAGTTATAAATAGACCCTTTGAAAGCACTAGGAAATCTAGAACAGAGACATCAGACCGGAAGTAAAAAAAAAAAATTTTGATGAGGAGTTGGGTTTGCTAACGAGTGTTACATCTCAGCGTTCTCGACGCGAAACACGCAACTGATATTCTACCCGTACTATACTCTTAAATGTCCAAAGCTAAGTTTATTTAACGCTTGAGCACGAAAAGTGACATGAGTATGGATACAAGTCAAACAAAAAGTATTATCTCAAGAGAATAAGAATGAGATCTATAACTCACCGTAATCTTTCTTGTTCTGCAGACTGTATTCCATCTTGTATGAAAGGCACATCTTGTAACGTGGCCACCAGAACTTGTGATTGTGGGAAACGGAAACATGTTGATGAAAGCTGTAGAAACAGTAAGTAAACAACTCGTTACAATATTTATAGGCATTTTCATCGTGATATTTATAAAAGTAGTGATGAATGAGGGGTCCCAAGTTAAAGTCTTGAGGAACACCTGACCGAATACTTTAGATCATTAAGTATAGATCTTTCAGAAACAGTAAGCAACTCGTTATGTTTATAGACACTGTCATTGTGATGTTAACAAAATTAATGATGAATGAGGGGTCCAAAGTTAAAGCCTGAGGAACACCTGACCGAATACTTTAGATCATTAGGTGTAGATCTTTCAGAAACAGTAAGCACCTCGTTATAATCTTTATAGACATTGTCATTGTGATGTTAATAAAATTAATGATGAATGAGGGGTCCCAAGTCAAAGCCTTGAGGAACATCTGGCCGAACACTTCAGAACATTAGGTGTAGATCTTTTACACATTCTCTTAATATGCCAACCATTTTAACAATATGAAAATGATTTTTTCTCTGATAACTTAAAATTTCTTTTCTAAACTAAACTGAACTGAACTAAAACTTTCATTGCCTCCGTAGTATTGCACAAGACAGTGTTTGTGGATGCCGTACATTATTGGGCCTTTGAAGACCACACTTTCATTGAAGACTCACGCGGAAACAAAAGCGGCATAGTTAATGGAAGTGTTGATAGTATCGCCCAAGGAGGTCATAACTATGCTGTGCAAATAACTGGACAACCTAGCTGGATCAGCTTTGGAGACTTCAGTCAAGAATGTTTGGGCGACTTCAGCTCTTGTCAAAATGGACTAGCTTTATCGTTTTGGTTGAAGCATTTTGTCAAAGTTGGAAAAGCTTTGAAACAAAATTTTTTGACTTTAGGAAACGTCGCAGAAGGTGAAAGAGGATTTGAGTTTGGATTCGATCCGGCCGTTCAAGAAGGTATGGTGGCGTGAATGATGTGTTGTGTCAACGTGGAATGAAAAATAAATATGAACGAACGAAAGAAAGGAGGGGAGGGGGAGCGGAGGAGAAGATTGATTGTTGAATTATGCCAAAGAAGCCAAATGTTACGGATCTCTATTGATAATTCTTCTTTTTTACTCTTCTCAATGAAGGTGAATTTCCACTAATATCAGTCCGTGTCAACCTTCCTGAAAAACACTGTCAGTACCAGATACCCGTGCAGAGCTCGGTGTGGTGCCACATCGGATTCTCCTTTGAAGATACGACTGCACTGAGCGTATATCGCAATGGAAAATTGGTTGACACAGGCGGAACTCCATCCTGCATCAATTACACCAGTAAAAAACCTCTCAGTAATGAACTCAAAGCTGGTTTACCAACACAGGCAGCAACCTTCCAATTAGACGAACTTGTGATTTGGAATAAATGGCTGGAAGAGAGAGATTACATCTATAGATATCGATATGTTACCGGTAAGAGTAAAGATAAAACAGTCCCTATCACAGTTCCTTGAGAGGTAGCCGTGCACTGCATCGAAGCGAGACGAACGGTGAGCTTTCAATGATAGAGGCCCTATTTAACACCTTGGACAATTATTCACGTCTCTATTATTGCGAGCTCACTCGCTTTGATGCAAAGGCACGGTTACCTTTTAAGATGGCGCAGGAAACTGTGAAAGGGACTATTCCTTTGTAGGAGAGGCTATTGTTTAGATGAGATGTCGTTAGAAATCGGAAACTTTTCGAATCTACCGCGGTTGGCTAGTTCTATTTAAAGTTAATCAACCCATTTACTTAGAATGAGGTCTTCATTTTCAAAGTGTGTTCCTGATTCTTTCATTCGATATTGGTAATTTGTGATTGCCGGTGTTCTCTAAATCATAGTGGCACTTTAAACACTAAGTAAAAGGTTTTCTTCCAATCGATACATAGATGGCAGAGTGGTTTGAAAAGTGGGGATGGGGTATCAGATCACGATATTCTTGAATCCACCTGAAATCATTCTCGTTTCCTTTAGTGTATTTATTAAATTCCCATTAAAAGGTGCTAAGAAATCCCCAGCCCCACCACCTAGGCAGTATAATCCAGTTTTCCTGCAATTTTCCCCACAAARAAATATGCAAATTATTAGCTTAGAAAGAAACTTTTCGCATATATCATTTGTATCAGATGTTTCAAAAATAGCTATGATACCGATACCTATGAACACAACTAACGCTGGTTTTTCCATTCAATAATGAATACGACTGAAACACTGTTTCCCTTGCTCTTCAGATGGTTTGGAACAGAACATTAATCTATTACTGAAGCTAAAAAATGAAGTCTGGGATGACCAACTAAGTAATCTCGAAAGTAAGAAGGCTGTGAATCTTGCAGAAAAGATAATAGAAAGTGTAAGTTGATGCTGACCTATAACAACCTTTAGGGGGCATCATCCAACATGGCTGCCACTGTTATTTCCTTAGGAATGATTACAAACGACCTATAGTGAACATCATCCAACATGGCTGCCACTTTTATTTCCTTAGGAATGATTACAAACCACCTATAGTGAACATCATCCAACATGGCTGTCACTGTTATTCCCTTAGGAATGATTACAAACCACCTATAGTGAACATCATCCAACATAGCGGCCACTTTTATTTCCTTAGGAATGATTACAAACCACCTATAGTGAACATCATCCAACATGGCTGCCATTTATTCCCTTAGGGTCAGCATGCAAGATTAAAAACAGCGTTTGTTTTTTTACTTCTCAGTTTCAAGCTATGTTYGGCAACAGTTCTTACAATGGGAAACCAGTCAAGGTCATCATTCACGGATTTAGGTAAACGTAGTGATATGTGGTTTTGTCAGCCTTCATATTTCAGTAACACACTAAAATAACTTTTGGACTGGTGAAAGTTAGCAGAGCAGGAGACTCAGATCGAATTGGAGTTTAACTTGTTAGGTTTAGCGGAGGGATGAAAACTGGTCGGAGAACCGGTCGGAGAACCGGTCGGAGAACCGGTCGGAGAACCCTCGAATCCAGAGAGAGACCCTAAACTCCATTCATATGAAATTCCGAGTCCAGGAATCAAACTGACCTAAGACCTGGGAGGTAAAGGGGCAAGTGCATTACTGCTACGCGCTACTCTTGATTCCCAGGACAACTTCCAATACTGAATGCGCTAATCATCCTATATTATCATATTAGCTTACCTAACATTTGTTTTATTGATCTCTAGTCCTGGAAGCGTCAACGTCAACACAACACTACTGTTTGAATCGCTAACCTACAATGATACACTGTTGTTAGAAAGGTGGTTATTCGAACAAAACGCTCTAAACACTATTCCTGTCAATGTGCTGAGGATCTCATCAAACACTGGTACGTTACAAAATATTCAGGATATTCTTTTCTCGATGYCAAAATTATATTTTAAATGTTGTGATGTTTTTAAAGCTGCGTCTGGCAAAAAACTATTTGGTGGTGTTGGTAATGAAGATGAGGGTGTTTTTGATGATAATAATGACGAGGATGAGGATGTTGCTCGTGTTGATAATGACGATGGTGATAGCCTACTAGTAGCTCATCCAATCARAACCGCTAGTTGGATTTCACTAATTGCTAATTAGTATAACCTAATTTCATTATTTTGATTTGTTTCTATTTGACTATTACACTTCCATTGACTAGTATTTTTTTTATTTCACGGGTTAAATGCCTTCATTCTAACTACTGAAGAATCTTTTCAAGAGTTTTATCAAGTAAAATAAACCAAATAATAAATGTTTCAGTTCCAGACATATATCCAAAGATAACAACCATCGGCAAGAATACCTCAGCGGTATACGTCAATTGGACCATTGGTGACTACACCAGTACATACCAGTTATTTCAAGGATSCCGTATCCTTTACAGGCTAACAGATGAACCGAACGCTACTTTCATGGTCCATAACGCCATTGGTGTAGATAACTACACAGTGGTGCCCAACATGAAATTCACTGTCAATTACACTATGAGACTCCTGTTGTTCACGTTGTCGGGCGATGGGCTGATTTCTCCTATTTTTTATGCTACGACTTTGGAAGATTGTAAGCATTTCAATTGATGTTATCTCTGATTGCGTGCATATGACGTTATAGCCTAGCAGCCATGTTTATTGACTCGAACAAAAAAATTGATCTTGACGGCCACGTCTTTTTCTTGGGAAGCACGGGTGGCGGAGCGGTAAGACCCCTCGCCTCTCGACCCTCCAATGCGACCCGTGTTCGAGTCGTACCCAGCTTTTCCTTGGCAAGCACCTTACGTATGGTCACCGAGTAGGAAATAACAGATCCTTATGAAGAAAATCATCTGTCTTAGTGGTACATACTCCCATGGCATTATTATTAGACTCTTCCTCAAGTTTGAACTGGACAACTATACTGTACTTAAAACTTTTTTTTTCTGTTTCATAGTGCCGAATGAGATTCCTGGCAACACCTCTGCAATGAACACAAGTTCATCATCGCTCAACTTTACATGGTCGCACATTCCTACTAAAAGTTGGCGAGGTAAACCACTGGGTTACCGGGTCAGGTACTGGCTTCCAGAGGTTCCCACGGACGGTGTGCTGAATATAACGGTAGCACCGGAAAAAAACATCACTGAAATGAAATCCCTGAGGAAGTATATGGTCTATTGCCTGACAGTTGCGGGCTTTAATTCTGCTGGTGATGGTAATTACTCCTCTCCTGTGTGTATAAGGACTGATGAAAGTGGTGAGTATATYTATATACCCAACATATAAAGCGTGCCCTGATTGGTTCTATGTCTTGTTTTGTACGTTGTACTGGAAAAAATACCCAAGATGTAACACGTGTTCTGATTGGCTCCATGTCATGTTTAGTACATTGTACAAAGAAAAAAACCAAGTAGCGAGTTTTCTTATTGGCTCCATATCAAGTTTAGTACATTCTACTGAGAAGAATGTCAAAACTTTAAAAAGAATTGCAACTCAATTCAATGATTCTTGTTGCTTTTTATATGAACAGGACAAATTAACTGGGAGTTTAATGATGTATAATATTTCCTATTGCTTTAGTTCCCGACGCACCCCTTGACGACATTCAACTCAAAAACATATCAGGCTTTGAAATTCAAATAACGTCCAATGGCGTCCCATTTCTAAATCGCAATGGCATAATTACCAAGTACGTACTTTACTGGACCTCGAGTGATTCAAAAGGCACAGTGCTTTGTTTCAACGCTACCCTCATAACYTGTGAACTCAAAGGACTAAAGCCTTACACTGCTTATAACATATCGGTGACTTCGTACACACGGATCGGTGTTGGTGTGATCAGTAACTTCTCGGTATTCAGCGATGAACACGGTAAGGTTAATTTTTTCGGTTTTACTGAGCTAATTTAAACGGGTATATGAGCGATGGTCTGTTATCAATGCGACTAGGATTGGRTTTACTGCTATAGAGGACTGGCTCCATCACATGCTTATCCCAYATTACTGYTTGSGCTTCCTGTGGTTAGATGGCAGAACAATTAAATCTTTTCTCTCGGGAATTGAATTCGTTCTCATCTAAAATGACTGTATTGTTCCTGCCATCTAACATAGCTCYCGTCAMGTGGTGGTGCAAAACCTCTATTGACTTTAGATTTTCTCTCTTAGAATAAGGAAGCCAAGACCGAAATTGTACATGGAAAGTACGCATAAGAATTAGATATATCTAGTGATAGAACTCCTTGAATGTTCATATATTGTTCACTGACAGAATGCATGCTTTTAACACACGTTTTAACTGACGGTGCATTTCAAATTAATTGTCATTTCCCAGAATAAATTTCGGTTTCAGCTTTTAAAAGTTCTTTATTTACCCAACAATTATTTTGCAATTAAGGGTATTAATCAATGTTTTACTTTTGTATTTTTTTAAATAAATAAGTTTTTTCATAATCTCTGGTGCTAACAAACCTGATCCTCGATCCATGCTCGACTTGGCATTAATTTTCTTGGTATTACYATTACAGTACCATCCTTGCCACCACGGATCTTGTCTGCTTACAACACTAGCTCTAGCAGTATACACATCTCATGGACAGCGATACCAAGGGCGAACCATCATGGTGTTCTTAGAGGGTATTACATCGAATATGCCATCAAGGGATCCAATCTTTGGGAARGAAGTTTCGTCTGTCACAGCCAGCTGTCTGCCAATCTTACCAACTTGACTGCATATAGAGAATACGAGATTAGGATTGCTGGGTTTACGTACAAAGGAAATGGGAATATGAGTGACAGTGCGTTTATTTGGACGGAGCAAGACAGTAAGTGATCACCACCCGATGGATGAATGGGTGGAAAGATGGGTGAATGAATGGATGGAAAGATGTGTGAATAAATGAATGGGTGGATAGATTGGCGAATTAATGGTGGATAGATTGGTGAATGAATGGATGGATAGATGGGTGTATGAATGGATGGATTAATGGATGGATGAAAAAATGGTTAAATAGAAGGGCGGGAATAAATGAATATATGCACGTATAAAGAAGTGAGTGGATGGATGGAAGGGTGGAAGGAAGGAAAGAAAGAAGAAGGGAAAGAAGAAAGACGCTGATAAAGGAAAGAAGAAAATAAGGAAAGGAGAAAGCAGGGACGTAAGAAAGGAGAAAAAGAACAACAGCAGAAGCGGAGTTGGTTTTTAAATTGGAYCTCTCCTGTTTCTTTTAAAGCATCTGCACATACGGTTGAGGTATCCAGGAAATATAGCATGATTTTTTAAAAARCCTAATTGGTTCTGTTATTCTTTCTAGCTCCCTTTTCGCCACCTGTGAACATCACTGGGAAAAACCTCAGCTCAACGAGTCTTCAACTGCAATGGAAACCCGTTCCTTACGAATACGCGCGCGGCATCATTTTATATTACAAGATTATTGTACTCGGATACCGTTTGGCGTACAGGAACATTTCCAATGACACTTCGTGGAATGTCACAATAAATGATGAAAATATATTGCAGCACCAGTTTAAGTCATTAGAAAAGTACACCGATTACACCTTTCAAATGCTGGCCTCTACTATCAAGGGCGAGGGTAATATCTCTGAACCGTTGACAGTGCGGACTGATGAAGACTGTGAGTATATATATTTGCTATAGATAGAAAAATGAATGAAAACTGAATAGGAAAACTGACGAGACCCTTTTCTATCCCCTCATGTTACACGAGTACTTTTTCTCCTATGAATTTGTGAAAGAGTATTTTCTAAATCCTTAATAAAAGTATCAATAGATCAATAGATAAGGAAGTTAAGGAAGCAAAATTGGAGGAAGACAGGTAGGAGTGATGGAAAGGGTAGAAAGGATGAAAGGAAGGAAGCCGAAGGAAGGAACACACGGATGCCAAGAAAACATATAACGAATACATTAATATTAGCAATACTCCCGTTTCGAGTTCTCTTTGCTCAGTAAATTAATATTCAGCTATTCGACCAAAACCCGTGACATTTTAACTCAATTWWCTCGAATAGTKCCGCAGTACATACATTTCTTAYTATACAATGGAAGAAAAGAATGAAAGAAAAGAACACATTTCTACGCAAAACGAGGCTAAAACTGAGCAAAGGMGAACTCGAAATGGGAGTATTGCTAGGTTTCAATCGGCTGATAAAAGTCTTTGAATCTYATYATCTGCTTCAARTGATGGTCAAACACTGACCACCATGTGYTGTCAACTAGAAAAAATTATATTGAAAACCAGTGATTCAGCTGACGAACAATYCGCACGAGRCAGGAAATTACGTCACGTGAAACCCAGCAATTTCGAGGCTGAAGAAAAAAAAATGGGTGGAGTTGACATTGCAGTGTATAAGCCTTTTCATAGTTTAAGAATCGATTCCACTGCGCATGCGATTTTATCCCGAATTTCTCACCTTCCTTTKTCTAAACCTTCTTTTGTTCTTAATTAAACAAAAGAAGGTGAGAAATTTGGGATAAAATCGCATGCGCAGTGGAATCGATTCTTAAACTATGAAAAGGCTTATTGTGGGACTGTTTGAGAAAATATTTTCAASATAGTGGTTATTTTATTTCGTCTCCTAAAACAGTCCCACATTAAACTGTAATGTCAACTCCACCCACATTTTCTTTACCTCGGAGTGCAYGGCTTATAGAAATGGACGGGTAAAAGAACAAGTGCATCAGATTGCTTGAACAAATGAATGTATATGAAAAGTAGCCATATTGTTTGTTCTGCAGCACCTTTTAAAGCACCAACAAACGTGACTCTAAAAAGTGACGTCTGGCATTCCATCCAAATCGACTGGACACTAGTGCCGCCCGAAGAGATACCTGGAATATGCAGGGGATACAAAGTTTACTATATTCGCAAAGAAGGATCAGTCGACGTGCTGAAGAATATGATAATACCACCTACCGCTGTAACCGTTACAATTCCTTACCTGTCTGGTTTTATAATATACGGCATATGGGTCTCTGCTTTCACGTATCCGGCTAAGATCGGCCCAAGTGCTAACCTAACCATCAAGACAGAAGATTGGTGTAAGTAATCATTTTATACATTCTTACAGTAAATGTTGTAMACCGAATCGAACAAGACGCTCTAAGAGCGTATACTGGGTCATAAAAAWTAACGGCTGTAATCTCCGTGCATGTATAAGCGATGTCGTCCGTCCATCCTCCTTTTTYATTTCATTTTTTGAAAATACTTCGTAATACCTAATTTTATAGAGGAAATATTTTTAAAATCTGACTATGTGATCAAATCGAAACAAGACAAAATTGACTCAGAACCTAGCTTGTCACGACCCGACAATATGAAATTGCCCAAACTTGTCCGCGGTAAATGAACCCGATGRAAGAAGTTATGTCAGTATTTCACTCATAAAACATTCATTTGCTCACYYAAATAAGCCARCTTTTTCTCCGAATTTCCTTAGAAATATCAATCAGCTTGTCTTTATTCGGGTTTGTAAGTCACTGTTTTTTTAGAGCAAATCTTCGAGTCGTTGACCGAGACGGCCTCGATCAAAGCAGCCTCAAAGCCTAGTTAAGAGTTCATTGAGAAACACTTGATTTATATGGTAAGTTAGGCTGATTTTTCCTCAAGATTCCATCGGAATAGGTATTCTCTTTGTTCTTTAGTATTTTTTCAAGTTCTTCTTTTGTCGTTTATTATTTTAGTGAAGAAATCATTGCGTAAAGTTGACTATTATCAAAAGTGTTTGCCGTGGCATTGAAGCTTGTTGATTGCCCTTACRAAATTATTTTAGTCTTCGTTCAAAGCAAAATTAAAACACGAACAAACCTTTTTATGCTTTCTATRTTCGTTTATAGYATTTAATCTCACTGAATCAGTGWACACRAATGAGAATAWATGACTTACTAGTAAAACTCCGCGATGAAMKTCWACCGCGTGAAATTGAAGGTCGCCAACTTTATTTAAAGATRGACTTCGCTCATGTCCCGATAAAAAGCTAAAGATATAAATTTTTGGCCACATATATCCTCAAAGAACATGCAMGATTCGATTCAATAATAGCCTGYATGTGAACTCGCACATGAAGTTATCGACACGTCATCCAATTCATATATGGGTAATATTGCGCAACTTTAAAAAAAAAACCAGAAGTATTTTAAGACTGGTTTGCCACAGGCAACCCAGTAGTTTCACCATTTTTCATACATCGGCTCACTGGTCAAATGCAAAGCATTCATTAAGTACCTTGGCGCCTCGCTTGAGCATTTTGTGTTTGATCATGACCAGTAAACCAATGTTTGGAAAATGGTGAATATGGCGACCAATTCGAATAAATATTGTTCTGGGACAGACTAGCCTCCTGTTCACGTGAATACACAAAAGCGTTTTTACATGTATGCAGAGAGAATAGTCAGTCCGACCAGAACAATAGTTATTCAAATCTGTGTATACATTTTGCAAGGCGTGGTTCATACATACATACGTGTATACATTTTGCAAGACGTATTTTAAGACTGGTTTGCCACCGGCAACCCAGTAATATCACCATTTTTCATACATCGGTCTACTGGTCAAACGCAAAGCATTCATTCGAGGTTGCAAGGTTTAAATTCAAGTACCTTGGCGCCTCGCTTGAGCACTTTGTGACCAGTAAACCAATGTATGGAAAATGGTGAATATGGCGACCAATTCGAATAAATATTGTTCTGGGACAGACTAGCCTCCTGTTCACGTGGATACACAAAAGCGCTTTTACATGTARAGAGAATAGTCAGTYCRACCAGAACAATAGTTATTCAAATCGGTGTATACATTTTGCRAGGCGTGGTTCAGTAAAAGTCCTTGCTTAGTCCTTGTACCTAGAAATCCTCCWGTGTTCCAGTCTCGTCCTCAGGGATGGATGTCAARTGAAAAGGGGGTTAACACATCTACCCTTCCCTGCTAACAGAGTCTTCTTTTTGTTTTCTTTTGCTGGATCGGCATTCACAAGGAAAASGAGACTCTTCCCCCAACCGTCACCTTTTCTGTTACGCATGTGTGAGCGTAAACAAAAGAGCCAGCAGGGAACATCTATCCTAGAAACCAGTGAATACGCCCCTGAAGAAGGCTTACGAGTTGCAACGGATGGCTCAGCAAGTCTTTGCTTATTTATTAGTACCTAGCAAYCCTCCTCATGATTTTTCCAGTGTTCCAGTCTTGTCCTCAGGGTTGGTTGGTTATCAATGAGATACGGGGTTTTCACATCTACCATAGAAATCATTAGATACGYCCTAAGTTAGGAAAAATGTACAAGGTTGCAACGTCTGGATCAGTAACATTTCTTGATATTCAATTAGTACCTAGGATTCCTCCTCCTGGCTTCACTGGTGTCCCAGTCTCTTCTACAAGTCTTGGTCTGACCTGGAAGCAACTCCCACTTGAACTAACCAATGGCGTAATGGTTGGCTATGTTGTCGAGTACACTAACACCAACAAGTCAATCGCGCAAAACGCTACTTTTCCAACAGAGCAAACGAATACTTTGTTAACCGGCCTGAGAAAGTTTAATTACTACAAGATAAGAATTATTGCACAGAACGTCAACGGCTTCGGTAACTGGAGTGACTACATAACTCTGAGGACCGATGAGGATAGTAAGTGACTCAGTTTCATTTTAACCGTGAATTTGTTACAGCGCTTCTCAATCACCTGTCATCCACTCCGCTATCTACGACTGCTGCAGGGAGTGTCCTCATTCAACTGGGAGGATCAGAGTTAACTACACACATGACGGATAAGGCAACCCAGCTAACAAGCCCTGGGATATCCTCAGTTTAACCGTGAATTAGTTACAGCGCTTCTCAATCACACGCGTGAAATCGTATAATTCCCTGTTGCGMCAAAATAGAATTTTGATAGACGTCAATCAAAGGGTTTTCATAACATTGTCGGAAAACACGAAGCCTAGAGGGCACGTGTGATTGAGAAAGGCTGTTTAGATTAATATCCTCACCATCTTTGATCCAGCTCCAGAGAAGCCACCGACAAACGCCACAGGATCTACAGCCAGCCCAACCTCCCTGATTGTCAAATGGAACCCAGTCCCCTGGGACTATCGGCACGGTTTCATATTGGGCTACACAATTTATTATCGACCTATTTCCGAAGCTGAAGAACCTTTGCCTTATTCTACGCCCAAGCAAATCAATGTTGCACCAGATGTCTTGGAGTTGASTATTGATGGTCTGTCATCTTTTACTGAGTACTCAATTGAAGTTGTAGCGCAGACAGTGAAAGGAGAAGGAATAAAAGCCTCTTCCATTATTGCAAGTACGAATAGAGCATGTGCATGCTACGTCACAGACGCCATGTTGGTTGACGAGAACAAAGCATTCATCATTAGCTTCTCTTGTTAGGTCAAACAACATGGTGGCTGTTTCATTGTTATTCATATCTCAAGGGATTTTGAGTCACATGGTTGCACACACTGTATAGTTTTAACACTTGATTCGAAATAGAGGGATGTCGGGCAATAGGCTTTCGTCTACGAGGAACGAGGAAACCGTAAGAAGGTACATGGGGAATTACTTTAACGATATACTTTCGATTGGCAGTATATTTTCTATTGATTTCAATGTTGAGTCTGTGGTCTCGATCAGCGCGTAGCCATGAACACAGCCCTAAAGAATTATGGCTAAGACTAGAATAACATAATTCAAAAGAGTAAACGGTTTGAACCCAGGTGTTGAAATTTGTTGTGAAGTGCRATGGTGAGTGTAGTCTTGAGTCGGAAAGACTGTTGTTGGTGTCGAAACGTCAGTCACCACCACCAACAGTCTTTCTCAAGACTACACTCACCCGGACTATCACATTTCACCACTAACATTATCCAGCTGCTTATCACCCCTTGTTTGTCAGGTGTACAGCAAATCTGCATATATTTTACACCCAATAAAAGTGACAGAACGAATCAGGCTAATCCTTTAAAAGGTTTCAGATACGGAGGCGTTAAACCACTTGTCTCTCTCTCCCGCCCTTTTCTTTTAATTCCTCTCCTGATGACATARTTTCCTGACAAATTTACCGAGTATAAATAAATTTTTCTTATTCTCTTCTCTCCCCCTTCTAGTCCCACCCTACCGCTGACCCCATGCTCAGGAAGGTCGGCGGCTATGGCTAACTACATGACTGGAGACATATTTTTTTGYTCAAAAGACGATGTTGATGGTTTTCACGGCGGCCATGTTGGAGGAACTTAACAAAAGAATTGTAAATGAATTCTTTTGTTATATCCTCCAACATGGCCGCCGTGTCTTTTGTTATTCAATTCTCTTGGAAATGGTTGAAAACCATCAATAGAAACATACACATTAATGTTTTCTTGAAATTTTGTACCAGGTACTTGTCGATGCTTCGAGGAGATTTTGACAAACTGGAGGGACTTACCTCCATATRTTAGGTCCAACTTAACAGACGAACCACTAGGAATGATGCCTTACGTCATCCACACCGCTATCTACGAATGCTGTAGGGAGTGTCCTTCTCATTCAACTGGGAGGATCAGAGTTAACTACACACACGACGGATACGGCAACCCAGCCAACAAGTCCTCGGATATCCTCGTTAAGAGCTACATTGATGACCAAACCGATGTCCATTTTCCAATATTTGGGTTCCAAGATCAGACTCATTTCTCGAAGTATTATGCCTATATACCTATCGTGCCTTCAGCTGGGGTAGCCTTTTTTGTTAACAAGGAAGGAGGTGCAGCTAGTCCGCAGAATGTTGCCGGAGCAGTCTTCAGTTGTTGGCCTTTGATCATGTTTAATTTGATAATGGCATTCCTTGTTGGCCTAATCGTTTGGTTGTTGGTAAGTGCTTTAAGTAGGACAGTTACTTTCTCTTGTTGGAAGTTTGAGGAAAACTAATGAGGCCAAGATGGCGCACTCATATGGGAATGAATTTAGAGTTAAGATCAGAATGATCCGCCATGACACGTACTTAGGTTCATCCCCTCAAATTTATGAACCAGAACGTCTCGAGTTCATCTTGCCTTGGAAGGAGCTGCACGTTGATGAGCAGCGTGATGAAAGCGGGAAAGACGGTTATATCTCTGTGTACAGGACACAATAGAAGATAGAAGTA